>JACEIK010006854.1:39497-71494 GCA_018107945.1 Datura stramonium
TTACCCTCTAAGGGAACACCCGCGATCCCTTTACAGAGTTGGGCCTGGATTCGAGGATCCCCTTGATGATGATATGGCCACAGAGGATGAGATGGCGAGAGTAGACTCAGACATAGAGTCTAGTGATGATAATGAGAAGGATTTTGAGATGGGGGAAGCTACTCTTGCCCCCACAGATGATGAGGAGTAGAGGCCCACAGAGTTGTTCTTTCACTCTTTTACTTTATGCTTTACTTGTTTTAGCACTGGGGAGAGTGTGACTAACTAAGTATGGGGAGGGAGAAGTGAACTTCATATTACCATGTATGCCTTAATTGCTAAATTTTCACATGGTAGGCCTAGTTCTTTTAGGGATCTATGACTTATCTTGCATGCTTGTTGATATGTAGTAGTTTTTTTTAGTTTTATTTTATTTTGGGTTGCTCCGATTTTTATTTTCGGTACTTTTCCGATGGATAGTCCCTTAGAACAAATTAGAGAGTCTAGATTTTTATTTTATTTTTTTAGTCATTGAGTCTTGACTTTTCCCGACGATGGATGGATGATGACCGACTTAAGGGTAAATTAGTCATTAGGAAGAATAAGAACTTGAGCCTTACGAATTCTAGGTTCTTCACTTGAGGTATCATTGAGACTTAAGAAATTCACTCAAAAATGCATGAAAAAGATAGAAAAACTTAGCCTTTTGGAACTTGACTCTTGTGCTTGAAAAATTATTATTAATTATGTTATGCATGCAATATGAATATATGTGTTTATGTGATCTTAATTTCCATTGTTAAACCATTATGTGTCAATATGTGAGGAATTTTTTTAATATACTCCATTCTTGTAAATTTATATCTAGAACTTGCTCGGTACGTGTTCAAAACGAAATAAGAATGATGGATTTAGGAAGTGATATAGGCGTTTCTTTGGTCCCCATGTTTTTATCCTATTTTACCTATCTTTATGTAATTGTCCTAGTTAGCCATTTTGAGCCTTAGCCTATTCTGTGGATAACCATATTACAAGATTAAATCCCTTTTTGTTCTATTGACTTTTATTTGATCCAAATTACTCCTAGACCACTTTAATGAAATTTTTTTTACGAAAGGAGCATAATTGGAGAAGTGAAGAGAAAAGCTAAAGAGTATGGAGATTAGAAGAAAAGAAAAGGGCGAAAATTTCTAAACAAGGAGAGGTGATGTTAGCAGGAAAAATAAAAGAAGAGTTTTTTTTTTAAAAAATGATGATAAAAAAATGTGTGAATGAGCTCAATGTTGAAAAAGGAAAAGAAATTTCCACTAGCCACCTAAGTTAAAAATTTTAAAAATAAAAGGAGGTATAAGGAGAAACTTTGGAGATTGAAGAATGAGCTAAAAATCAAAGTATTGTGAAGTATTAAAATGCTAAGTGAGGTTAGTCACTATCTTGGTGTCACGACCCAAACGTAGACTCGGATCGTAACACGAGACAAGAAGCCCCGAGAGACTCCAAGTTGACCCATGGCATGAACATTCATCTAACTCCATATCATTAAGTGGAATACTTAACATGACAATATAGAGAAATATAAACATAACATAATATAGCATGATAAGCGGAACGTACTAAATACATAACTGATGAGTACTACAATTTCTCTGAAAACCAATATCGTATCAAATGGGTTGATGGGACAAAATTCCCAACTAACTGTCACGCCCCAAGTTTACACCCTGAATGATACACGGTACTTAAAGCCACAAGTGACCCCAAGTCAACCCCTGGTCTATAATACACTAGTATTCTATGTTAAATAACTATAGCAGAAGCTTTGAAATAATAGCATAAAAGTATTTATGAAAATAAAACTGAAATCATAAAGTTTAAGAACGTCTGATGTTTGAAATTAATTATTTGTCTGAAAGCCCTCTAACTGATGAGTTGCTGGGACAAGCCCCCAACTAAATCTAAGTCTATCTAAAAGTAATGAACTAAGTGAAGGAAATAAAATAAGGCCCTCAAATGATGGGGACTCACACTTCAACTGCTGAGATGGAGGATCTGAACCGCGGCGACTAACGGTGCTGAGTCTAAGAACCTGCAACTGTATCATGAAATGATACATCATAAAAATATGCATCAGTACTTTGAATGTATTGAGCAGATGGGAGAAAACGTAATTGAATATAATGTCTGAACTAAAATGACATGCAATGACCAACAATTAAACTGAACTGAACTAATGAGTAAACTGAAATGGTCAAGATGACCCTGTCTGATGGCCAAAGTCATGTCTGAAGCCTAAAAGTTCTGAGTCTGAAATACTGTACTGAACTGGGCTAAACTGATAGAACTGAAACTGAACTGAGTTGCATATTCTGAAACTTGATTGGGCTAACTAGTGAGAGAGTCTATAACGGGCATATAACAATGTGAGCTAGATGTGGAGTCTGATGTATTCACCTCATCGGTAGGACTCAATATACCTTTCCAGGGTATAAAGGCATGAAATAGGTGATCACAAGAGTCTGGGGCCAATCAACCCAAGTAATACTGTAACCTATGCTGGCAACGTAGTTCTGGGAACCTGGGTGCATTTGAACCCCGACCTACTCGGTGCTAAGTCCTACTCCGACTGGAAAACCTATACTAAACTACAAGGTTTATAGCTCGAAACTAGGGTCCTAGACTAGTCAGGGACATATAACTGAAAGTACCCTGAGAGTCTTGTCGGACCAGATTCTAAAACTAGGTTCTACACTGGTCAGACCTACTTATCTGGAAGCGTCATAACTGTCTGAGAACAAATTGTAAACTGAACTAGGGTCCTGAGGCTAGTCAGAGCAATATATATCTAAAATGTCATGACCGCCTAATGGGCCAATAAACTAGATTCTAAGTTTGATTCTGATAACTGGGAGGCACCACTAACACCTCAGGAAAGATTGAAGTCAAACTGATCAGTTGACAATTTCTGAATAGTTCTAAACAGGTTCTATGATCTAACTGAACTGAACTACTACGCAACTAATAGATAACCCAACTCATTCCAATAACACGGGAATTCCATAATATGGAAAATTTCAAGAATTAAAGAAATCTTATTTGACAAGGCTATAATCATTCTTATCAATGGAGTATTTACTCAACATATAAACAATAAGAAATGCTAGAAAATTCAGCCCAAATCACACTTCAAAAACTAGACGGAATTTAATACACAAATAGTCTTTACTCGAAAATTTAGGGCTTAAATTTACTTTGGCAAAAACATCAACAATTTAGGTAAGAACTGATGGAGATCATATCAATAATAAGCAAGGATATCATTCTATGTGAAATTAACAAATAATAACATATAATTTCTTCGTATTCAAGAACTCAGGGCTAAAACTGATAGAGAAACTATGGGAGGGGTTTTGTGGGACACAAGAGAAGAACAATTTCCCTTATTGAATTCCCACATACCTGAGTTGAAGTTTCTTGAAGGAGAAAGGTTGGACTGCTGCAATGGAGTAAAACCCTAGGCTTGCTTGAGGGGTTCTTGAGAGGAGAGCTTAGGTGAGGAGGATGCAAGAATACGTGATTGAACCTTGGCAGAGGCGTCAATAATGGATTGTGGGACTAGAAGAATATAATAGAGCTCCGCCCTGGAAGGATGTAAAGTGAAAATCATGGCGTCATCTTTCGTATCATGCGCTCTTTGGATCTTTTGCACGTCGTTGGTATATTTTTGTATGTGCACTGGTGCACGACGCAAGTTGCACTTATACTATGTCGGCCGAGTGCAAGGGCCGCTGGGCACATGCCGGCCGAGTGCGAGGGACCCGTTGGGTCTCACGACTGACCGAAAAAGTCGTTGGGTCTCACAACGACCCATTAGGTGAGTCTTTCTGTGACAAATTTCTTCAGATTTTCTGATTTAAGTCTCGGATCTACTCTTTGAGTTTTTGGGGTATTACAATATCTTTCCCTTGGAAACATTTGTCCTCGAATGGTAGAAAACATATAGGAAAACAGAGAATAACAATTAAAAATTCCAGATACTGTTCATTTAACCTCAAACTGTCGGAATGACTACCTCCATTTCAAAATACATAATTGAACTGAATTCACTTTTCATACATACATCCAAAGTCGTAAAAGAAATTTATACACATGATTTGAATCCAACAACTAGATCAGTTTCTAAGGCAAGTCTAACATTTTAAGTGGTAATAGAGTCGGTAGAGAACAAGTGCAGTTATTTGGCCATCATATCTACTTCGGTCTCCCACATAGCTCCCTCAACCTACTGATTTCTCCATAAGACTTTGACTGAAGCTATTTCCTTGTTCCTCAGCTTACGAACCTGACGGTCAAGGATCTGGACTGGTACTTCCTCATATGAGAGACTATCTTTTTATTCCTACACTGTCCAATGGCACAACAGAGGTTAGATCTCCGATGCACTTCTTCAAAAGTGACACATGGAAAACTGGGTGTACAGCTGCTAGTTATGAAGGTAATTTTAGCTCATAGGCTACATTGCCAATACACCTCAAAATTCTATAAGGTCCCACGTACCTCGGACTGAGCTTTCCCTTCTTGCCAAACCTCATCACCCCTTTCCTGGAAATTTTTTTTAGGTAAACCTAGTCATCAACTACAAACTCCAACTCTCTTTTCTGCACATCGACATAAGATTTCTGACAGCTCTGAGCTATTTTCAACCTTTCTCGGATGAGCTGAACTTTTTGCAGTGCCTCGTGAACTTAGTGTGGCCCTATCAAGGTAGCCTCACCAACCTTGAACCACCCTATAGGATATCTACACCTTCTCCCATATAATGCTTCTAATGGGGCCATCTTAATGCTAGAGTTATAGTTATTGTTGTACGAAAACTTTATAAGAGGCAAATGGTCATCCCAATTACCCTTGAAATTGATCGCGCACGCTCTTATCATATCTTATAGGGTCTGAATAGTTCGCTCAGCTTACCCATTGGTCTGCGAGTGAAAAGTTGTGCTGAGCTCGACCTGAGTGTCAAGTCCCTTCTGAAAAGAATTCCAGAAATGGGAGGTGAACTGGGTACCCCTTGTCTGAAATAATGGCCAATCGCACCCCATGAAGTCTGACTAGCTCCCGGATATAAAGTTTAGCATAGTCCTTAACTGAATTTGTGGTTTTGACTGGGAGGAAATGTGATGACTTAGTAATCCGGTCTATTACTACCCATATTGAGTCATGTTGCCGAAGAGTCCGAGGTAGACCCATAATGAAGTCCATGTTTACTTCTTCCCACTTCCATATGGGTATTCTGATATCCTGGGTCATACCTCCTGGTCTCTGGTGTTCTACTTTGACTTGCTGCCAGTTTGGGAACTTGGTTACGAATTCAGCAATGTCTCTCTTCATGCCACTCCATAAGTAAATATCCCGCAGATTATGGTACATTTTAGTAGCACCAGGGTGAATGGAGTATCTCGAGCTATGTGCCTCAGCCAGTATCTGCTGTCTCAACTCACCAACATCTGGTACACACAACCTGCGCTGGTAGTGGAGCACCCCATCTCCCCCTTAGGAGAAAGCTTCTATTTCTTTTTTGAGAATTTCTCCCTTAAGTTTAAGTAAGATACGATCCTCATCCTATCTAGACTTGACTTCAACTACCAAGGATGAATCCGACTCGCTTTGCATTACCATACCACCTTTGGTTGAATCCACCAACTGCACCCCTAATCGGGCTAGTCTGTAAACATCCTTCGCTAACTCCTTCTTGCCTTCCTCAATGTGAGCCACACTCCCCATAGATCGTCTACTTAGGGAGTCATCCACCACATTGGCTTTACTTGGGTGATACAACACACTCATGTCATAGTCCTTTAGCAACTCCAACCACCTTCTCTGACGCAGATTTAGATCTTTTAGACTCATCACGTACTGAAGACTCTTATTATTTGTAAACACATCTACGTGAGTTCTATATAAGTAATGCCTCCATATTTTTAGTGCGAATACCACCGCTGCCAACTCCAAGTAATGAGTTGGATAATTCTTCTCATGGACTTTGAGTTGTCTGGAGGCGTAGGCTATTATTTTTCCCCGCTGCATCAGGACACAATCGAGTCTAACTCTGGAAGCATCACAATAGACAACCAACCCATCTATTCCTTCTAGCAAGATCAAGATTGGAGTGGTGGTGAGTCAAGTCTTCAACTCCTGGAAACTCTTCTCACACACATCCGACCATTGAAATTTACTTTCTTCTGGGTTAACTTAATCGGAGGAGATGCTATAGAGGAGAAACCTTCCACAAACAGTCGACAATAACCCGCCAAACCCAGGAAACTCCTAAATTCTGTAGGAGAGATAGGTCTGGGCCAGTCTTTCACTGCTGCTATCTTGTAAGGATCAACCTGGATTCCTTCACCTGAGACCACATGACCTAAGAAGGTCACGGACTTAAACTAAAATTTGCACTTGCTAAAATTGGAAAACAACCGGAGGTTTCTGAGTGTCTGTAATGCTAATCTTAGGTGATTGACATGCTTTTCCTCATTTCTGGAGTATACCAGAATGTCATCGATAAATACAATGACGAACATATCCAGATACTTCTTGAAGACTCTATTCATCAAGTCCATGAAGGCTGCTGGGGAGTTTGTTAGTCCGAAGGACATCACCAAAAACTAGTAGTGACCATACCGAGTTATGAATGTTGTATTCAGTATGTCACACTCTCTAACCCTTACCTGATGGTTCCCTGACCTGAGATCGATTTTTAAGAAACAACTGTCTCCCTAAAGTTGGTCAAACAGGTCGTCAATTCTAGGTCGAGGATATATTTTCTTGACTTTGACCTTGTTTAGCTGACGGTAATTTATGCACATTCTGAGGGTGCCGTCTTTCTTATGCACGAATAGAACTAGAGCACCCTAGAGAGAGATACTGAGTCTGATAAAACCCTTTTCAAGAAGATATTTTAGCTGCTCCTTCAACTTTTTAAGCTCAGCTGGAGCCATTCTGTGAGGAGGGATAGAGATGGGCTGAGTATCTGGGAGAAGGTCTATCCCGAAGTCTATTTCCCATTTAGGGGGAACTCCGAAAAGATCCTCAGGAAACACATCTAGGAACACACTGACTACTGGAACTGACTGGATAGTTGGGGTCTAAGATTTGGAATCCTTACCCCGAACTAGATGATAGATACATCCCTTGGAGATGAGTTTCTAGGCCTTAAGGTAAGAAATAAACCTACCCTTGGGCGTTGAACTGCTGCCCGTCCACTCTAGCACCGGTTCATTTGGAAACTGGAACTTGACATCTCTAGTTCTGCAGTCAAGTGAGGCATAGAAGGAGTGTAACCAATCCATGCCAAGGATAAGATCAAAATCGACCATGTCTAACTCTTGAGGTTAGCTGGGTTGACTTTATTCAGAATTGAGGTTGGGAAGTTTTTATACACCCGACTGGCTCTAACTGACTCGCCAACTGGGGGGGAGATTGAGAATGGTTCTGAGAGGACCTCTGGAATGCTATTGAACCGGACTGCTATGTAGGGAGTAATGAATGAAAGAGTGGCTCCTGGATCTAGAAGGGCATACACGTCCAAATGAAAGAGACGTAACATACTCGTGATTACGTCAAGTGAGTTCTCCTAGTCCTGACGGGAAGACAGAGCATAGAAACGGTTTTGACACTGACTGTCATCCATATGTTAGCCTGCTAGATCTGATGATGTGGTGGATTGTGATCTCCCTCTCCTGGCTGATGGGCACTCCCTGAGCCGATGTCTGAGCTGTCCACAACCAAAACAGCCCTCTCGACCCTGAAGGCACTCTCCCGCGTGATTCTTTCCACACTTGGTACAAGCTGGATACTTGTTCTCGATACTGTGGGTTTGAGACTGAGTGCCAGATGACCCACCCCTCCCATCCTGGCGGGATCGAAAGGTTGGGGCGCTGGCTGAATTGGATGCTGGGGTCTCTGTTGTTATTGTTGTTGTTGCTGTTGCTGCTACTGTGGGTGGCTATTACCGCTAGACCTCTAATGGCCATAACCTGACTAGCTAGTCTTTGCCTATTTGTTCTTTCGTTCCATGTCCTTCAGTTTTTCGGCCTCAATCTACTGGGCATAGACAATCAGGTCTCCAACTAGTCCTGCTCCCGCTGGCCGCCCCTCTTTCCACTGGTCATGCCAGACTTGAACTACCCCTTTTAGCTGATATGCAGCCAGGTCAGCACTTTGAGAGGAGTTAACACCCATAATGTGGGTAATCTTCTTGATCTCATCTACGAACTCTTGGGGATCCTCCCCTACTTTGGATCCATGAAAAGATGGAGGGTTCATATGGGTGAAGTCCCGCACCCTAGCAGCTGCTGCAAACCCGTTGGTGTTCATCGGCACCACCTTTTGGTTTACCTAGTTGGTGACTGTTTGGGCCAACAGTTGAATGGCTACCCTGAACTAGGCGGTAGACACCGAATCATCTTAAGTGGCTGGTGGAGAAGGTCTATTGGCATTATCGGCCCTTCTTCCGTTACTGCGTCTGGGAGGCATGATTCACTGAAAGGAAACATAGCATGAGTTAGAAGGAAGTTCCTGGAATTGAACTTTAACGCATGATAAAGAGTATGAACAAAAGAGAGTTGTCCTAATAACATCTCATAGCCTCCTCGTCATAAGTGTGGCGCACTTCACACCCATGAAAATGACTCTACTCCATGCGGATTTAAGACATTCAAAGGATACTCAAAACCTAGGGCTCTAATACCAGGTTTTTCATGCCCCAAGTCTACACCCTGGACGAGACATGGCACTTGAAGCCACAAGTGACCCTATGTCAACCCCGAGTCTATCATACACTGGTATTCTAAGTTAAATAACTATAGCGGAAGCTTTGAAATAATAGCATAAAAGTATTTATGAAAATAAAAGTGAAATCATAAAGTTTAAGAACATCTGAAGTCTGAAATTAATTCTTTGTCTGAAAGCCCTCTAATTGATGAGTTGCTGGGACAAGCCCCCAACTAACTCTAAGTCTAGCTAAAAATAATTAATTAACTGAAAGAAATGAAATAAGGCCCTCGAATGATGAGGAATCACACTTCAACTGCTGCGGTGGAGAATCTGAACCGCAATGACTAACGGTGCTGAGTCTAAGAACCTGCAATTGTATCATGAAACAAAACAGCATAAAAGTATGCGTCAGTACTTTGAATGAACTGAGTAGGTGGGAGAAAACATAACTGAATGTAAATTCTGAACTGAAATGACATGCAATGAACAACAATTAAACTGAACTGAACTACTGAAATAAATTAAAATGGTCAAGATGACCCTGTCTGAGGTCAAAGACATGTCCTAAGCCTGAAAGTTTTGAGCCTGAAATATTGTACTAACCAGGGCTAAACTGATAGAACTGGAACTGAACTGAGTTTCTTATTATGAAATTGGATTGGGCTAACTAGTGGGAGAGTCTATAACCGACATACAACCACGTGAGCTAGACGTAGAGTCCGATGTATACACCTCATCGGTAGGACCCAATATACCTTGCTAGGGTATAAAGGCATGAACTAGGTGATCAAAAGAGTCTTGGGTCAATCTGGCCAAGTAATACTATAATCTATGCTGGGAACATAATTTTGGGAACCTGGGTGCGCTGGAACCTCAGCTAGCTCGGTGCTAAGTCCTACTCCAACTAAAAAACCTATACTGAACTACTAGGATGATAGCTCAAAACTGGGGTCCAAGACTAGTAAGGGAGATATAACTGAAAGTACCCTGAGAGTCTTGTCGGGCCAGATTCTAAAACTAGGTTCTACACTGGTCAGACCTACTTATTTGGAAGCGTCGTAACTGTCTGAGAACAAACTGTAAATTGAACTGGGGTCCTGAGGCTAGTCAGAGCTATATATCTAAAATGTCATGACCGCCTAATGGACCAATAAACTAGATTTTGTGTCTGATTCTGATAACTGGAGGCACCACTGACACCTCAGGAATGACTGAAGTCAAACTGATCAGTTGAAAACTTCTGAATAGTTCTAAACAAGTTCTACATTCTAATTGAACTAAACTACTATGCAACTAATAGAGAACCCAACTCATTCCAACAACACGGGAATTCCATAATATGGAAAATTTCAAGAATTAAAGAAATCTTATTTGACAAGGCTATAATCATTCTTATCAATGGAGTATTTACTCAACATATAAACAATAAGAAATGCTAGAAAATTCAGCCCAAATCACACTTCACAAACTAGACGGAATTTAATACACAAATAGTCTTTACTTGAAAATTTAGGGCTTAAATTCACTTTGGCAAGAACATTAACAATTCAAGTAAGAATTGATGGATATCATATCAATATGAAGCAAGGATATCATTCTATGTGAATTAACAAATAATAACATATAATTTCTTCGTATTCGAAAACTCAGGGCTAAAACTGATAGAGAAATTATTGGAGGGGTTTTGGGGGACACAAGGGAAGAACAATTTCCCTTGTTGAATTCCCACATACCTGAGTTGAAGTTTCTTGAAGGAGAAAGCTTGGGCTACTGCAATGGAGGAAAACCCTAGGCTTGCTTGAGGGGTTCTTGAGAGGAGAGCTTATGATGACTTTTTTGAAAACTTAGAGGAGGAATGAGGAATGAACCGTTTTCCCCACTAATAGGTCTAAAATTGTTACTAAAACGACATAGTTTAGGGATTAAATAGGTAGGAGATTATAAAAATATTCCTGGGAAAAAATCTGAAATCTGGTTGGCTGGGTCCCAACGGGTCACTCAACGAGTCGTTGGTTGGGACCACGACTCGTTGGGACCTCTCGTTAGGTCTACTGCCTGAAAATCACTGAAGTCTTCGTGGAGGACATAACAACTCTTCACTAGTGACCACGAATTGTCGCCACCATCCGCCAATACCACTGTCCCAACCTGGAACAATAAGTTATCAGCTGACCAAGACCCACCTAACGAGTCGTGGTGTCTAACCACAAATCGTTAGGTCCTTCCATTAGGTACACTACCCGACTCTTAATTTCTGAACCCCGGCCTGACCACGAGTGACTTAACGGTTCATGGGACCTGACCACGACTTGTGAGGTATTCTGTTAGGTGCACTGCTTCTCCCTTACCATTTCTCCATCCTCCTTCTCACGACTGACTTAACGAGTCATTAGGTCTCACAACGACCTGTTAGGTGAGTCATTCTAAGACAAATTTCTACAGATTTTCCAGAGTTTCTAATTTAAGTCCTAGATCTAGTATTTGAGTTTTTGGGGTATTACACTAACCCGACAAGACTGAAAACAAAAAGGAACATCAATATCGGAAACATATGGTCCTCGGAGAATGAGGATTCCCCAAGAGCTGGATGTTAAACTCTAAAATGGACTACTTGATGAGGATGAGCCTTAGAGTTGGGTCCTGTATCATGAAATGATACAACATAGAGTATGTGGTCAGTAGGTGAAATGTATCGAGTATGCAAGGTAAGTAAAATAGACATTTTAAAATACATAAAAGAAACTCACAAGAGATCATAAGAGTGGGATAAAATGGTCATAACATAAATATCATACAATAACAGAAGGCTCAAGGTTTTCCAAAACATTCATAAATCATTTATATTCATACTCAAGAGAGAAAAGATTTACTAAACATTAATTGAGCCAAAATGCATAATCATCAACATATATAAATCATGAGGAATAGTGGGAGATTCTTATAACTGATATACCTCATATGAGCAAACATGGAGCCTGACTTGTAAATCCCTAGTCGAGAGGATGTTCGTACTTTGCCAAGGGTAGAACCATGAAGGGCGTGATATCACAAATGAAAGGTCCCATTTGGGAAAAGGGGACAGTCACAAGGGAGCTCCCATCATGTCCTACGGTGGCATGTAGTTCTGAGATTTGGGGAAAAACCTGAGCCTTGAACCTACTCGGTGTTAAATAGTACTCCCAAAACATATATAGTGCTCATAGTATAATATGCATGAGATTCATGGTCTAGTTAAATAATGATAATCATAGGCATACTTGTAAATAGGTGAACTAGCCATGAGAGTAAGGCCCGTGAGTCGGCCAAAATATAATTAGTAAAATCATGAGATTCATGTATACTTATAAATCATGTATAGTCTTTGAAAATCATAACTTCATAATGGTCAATTGATTAAATCAACATTATAAATCATAAATCATGATGGGTTTATGAATATCAATTATAGAAGTAGAGATTATAATTCAATTCATCATAGAACCTGCATAATTAGGCATAATTTAGTAGAAATTGAAATCAATAAGTTTATAATCGAATTAGTTGTAGAATCTGATCATAATTCATAAAATATGGTATAAATCATGTGAAATAATACCCATGGATAGATCATTAGAATTCCATAAGATTTAAGATAGAACCCCATAAGATTTTTTATCAAAACTTTATGAATTAGGAGAGATTGGGCATAGGTGTGAATGAAGACACCCATTCATAACCCTACATACCTAATTATGGATGATTCTAACACTTCCTTTAATCTCCAAGAAGAAATTAAAGAAAGACCTTAAAGGATTGCCTTGATTACCTCTCTAGACTATCACTCTTGCATGCATGAATATGAAAATGGCATAAAATGAAATTAACCCCTTTAAAAGTCATTATTCATGACTCAAAACGACATGGTTTAGGCCTTAGAAGCTTAGAAATTATGAAAAGACCCTTACTAAATTCACAGAAAATAACTTCCAGGTGGTCCCAACGAGGGACCTAACGACTCATTACCCCGGGCCACGACTCGTGGCATGGTTGGTGAAGTACACTGCTCATCTGATCATTTGGGATCATCAAGGGAAACCTCACGACTCGTTATTGGTGACCACGACTCGTGGTTACCACCCTTTATGTACATTGCCCCCATACAAATTAATTCTCTAACTAGATGACCACGACCCTCCCCACGAATCGTGGGGACTGACCATGATTCCTGGGGTCCTTTCGTCGAGTACACTTCCCTTCTTTCTTTTCTTTTCCTTCTCACCCACCCCACGACTAACCTAACGACTCGTGGGCCTGACCAGGAGTCATGGTCATGCCCGTGGGGTTTCACTTCTCAAATTTCTCATTAAATCCGTAGGCCTCCCCAAGAGTTACATCATGACCCATGGGCTTCTCTAATGAGTCTCCTCATTACTCGTTCTAAGTCTGATGCCAAATTTTAACTTTTTCCCCGATTCAACTCCCGGGTCTGATCCTTGGGCTTCCGTGGTATAACACTTGGCCAAATAGTCCCTACCCGTCCCTTAGCCTACATTAACACCAAATATAAGTCCTAATTGATCCTTAATTCAAAATTCTATATTAGTGGAGTAGTACACAAAGGTAAATCCTATGGGTCGTCTTTTGCATTTATATTGAGTTCTTTGGGAGAGTGAATGAATTTTGTTTTATGCCCAAGTTAATGTTATGTTATATCTTGTGCATGAAAGGGAACAATGGTAAGACTTTGGTATATCTTGATTGCTAAATTACATATGATTCATGTTGGCCCAAAAGATGTCTTGATGAGTAATTTTTCAAAGGCTAAGTGATTTCGAACATTGGCATTTTAATGTTGATCTTATGTGCCTATGAGTGAATTGTCTGAGCTTCATTGATTTGTCTCATGATCCTAAGTGCCAGTAGACCTGTTTGTAGGAGGAAATTTGTGCCTAATTTTTAGAAGGGATGTAGTAGATTATTCGAGAACAAACAATAGTTTAAGTGTGGGATGGTGATGACGGGCGTATTTACACACTTCTTAGCCGTATTTTGCCCATACTTCACTATGTTTTGAGAAAAAATTATGTGCGTTTGCATGTGTTTAAGTTATATATTTGTGAAAAGCGATAACGCACATGATTAGATGCTTTCAGGGCTAAAAGTGATGGATTTAGGTGTATTTGAGGCTTTTGGATCGAATGTGAAGAAGTTGGAATGAACAATACAAAGATCAAAGGATGAAGCAATGCATTGGCACCCCTACGTGACTAGCAGCGCGGTGTGCAGGCCCTGCTGTGTGATGAGAGGCGCGAGGAGCCTACCTAACTGCGCTACCAACCATACGACGCAACACTACTCTGATGCTATGCCTTGCGCGAGGTGCATCCCATTCTGCGTAGTGACTAGTGATACGCGCCAGACCTGTCCGGGTGCCAACCAAGGAATCATACTTCAACAAGGAAAAGGAGCTACAAATCTCAATCTATGAAGGAATAAAGAATGCATAAATCTACTATTATAAATACCCTTTATTTTTATGTAATGAGGAGTGCACAATTTTAGAGAGAATTTTTAGAAAATTTACAACTTAAACTTGAGAGTTAGAAATATATTGAGAAAATTGTTGTTGAATTTTTATTCGTTATTTTTTCAATAATCAAGTGAATTTCTTCCTATCATTATTGTAAGTATTAATATATCTTTTGTCTATAAATGCCATTAATTTACTTGTAATTATGAGAGGCTAAAACCTCCACAACTAGGGTTGTAGGAACCATGGTGAATTAATGAACTAGGGTTTGCACGACGTGATTCTAAACCAATATTAAACACTTCTATTGTATTCTCTTCATGTTTAAACGTTTCTTAATGGTGCGCAATGTTAGGACTTGCCTAAATTCTCTACTTGTGTGAGCTTAGACAGGTAGAGATTAGGAAAAGAGAACTACAAAAAAGCTTTGATTTTTATGATCATTGTATTAACTTGAGTTGTGGTCGCAGGATATTTAAATTTTAAAAAAAATTGATAACAGTTAAATTAAAATCTCTCATGAGACCTAACTCGGTGATTGAGTATAGTTATCCTATTGGGACGAACCAGTCATTTGGATGAACCCTAGTTATCAGTTCTACAAGTAAAGTATTGAGATAGTTCACAACTGTAAAACCCGAAGTAGTTAAGAATCCATAGGGAACACTTACCTTAGTTTCATTAATTTGGAAATAACCTTCAATTTCACAATAATATTACTTGTCCTTGTACATCCTGACCTTATTCCCTATGAGATCGACCCAACCTCTTTGTTGGGTTCTTTATTGACAACGTCCACTTCAAACTTTGTCAAGAAGTTTGAGTTTGAGCATTATCATGAAATTAGTCCTAAATTGGGCTAGGCCCAATACGGTGATGGAAGTTCATAGTTTGTGAGGCTATCCAATTATTACTGCTGGTTTGTAAAGGGTTTTACGGCCATTGCTTCTCAGTTGATAAGGCTGACACAAAAAGATGTGTCATTCTAGTGGTCAGAGTGTGAAGAGAGCTTTCAAAGAATCAAGACCTTGTTGATCACGACTCTTATCCTAGCGCTACCGGTGGAAGGTAAAGACTTTGTAATTTATTATGATGCCTCACGGTTTGGTTTGGATGTTGTGTTCATGCAGGAAAGACAGGTTATTGAGTATGCTCCAAGACAACTAAAAGTGCAAGAGAAGAACTACCCCACGTATGACCTAGAATTGGCAGTGATGGTATTCACTTCGAAAATCTAGAGGCGTTATTTATATGGGGCCCGTTGTGAGGTGTTCACAGACCATCACTGCCTACAATATGTAATCTCCCAGAAGGATCTCAACTTTAGACAGGGAAGATGGATGGAACTACTTAAGGACTACGATGTCACAATCTTGTATCATCAAGGAAAGGCTAATGTGGTGATAGATGCTTTGAATAGGAAAGTTGTAAGTATGGGTGATTTGGCTTGCTTGGAAGCTATCCGGCGCCCAATAGACAGAGAAGTTCATACATTGGCCAACAACCTTGTGAGACTTACATTGTTGGAGTCGGAGTATTGACCAGTATGGAGGCTAGATCATCACTGCTAAATGAAGTAAAATCCAGGTAGTTTGGGGATGCAAAGCTAAGAAAGATTCATGGCGAGGTCTTGCGAGGGGAGGCCAAGGAGGTGGTGATTCATGATGAAGGGGTGTTGAGGATAAGAGGGCATGTATGTGTTCCTTGAATTGGTGACATCATCAAAACCATATTATCAGAAGCTCAAAGCTCGAGATACTTCATACACCCCAGGGTTGGTGATATCATCAAAACCATATTATCATAAGCTCAAAGCTCAAGGTACTTCATACACCCTAGAGTTACTAAGATGTATCATGACCAGAAGTAATACAATTGGTGAAGCAGGATGAGAAGAGACATCATAAAGCACGTTGCTCAATGCCTGAATTGCCAGCAAGTGAAGTATGAACATCAAAAATCTGGGGGAGTGCTCTAGAGATGCCAATCCCAAAATGGAAGTGGAAGCAGATAACTATCTAGTATGTAGAATTAGGCAGCACTGGTGGTGGGTGAAAACTTCATATGGCTAGGATCATGTCCCACTCTTCTATGGAGAAGGATTTCCCCTAAGAAGAAATTGAAACTCAAAGATAAGGATAACAAGGATGATTTGAAGGTTGAGGATGGAGATCGAAAAGGGAAGGAAGAGTCGTCTAGATAATGATCCTGACGATTGGGTTACTTGTGCGAATTACGACGTCTTCATCAAATACTATCAACAGCTACACGAAAGTGATGGTTTTGAGTTTGATGAATACCCTGGGTCGTGTATGTTTTCTCCCATCTAACATGATAGGATTTGAATTTTTCCTGAGTTTATGGATAATATCAAGGGTTACGCTTCAATGGAAATAAAGTTGTAGTATGGCGATGATGGTAAGGAATGCAATATTAGGGATTTTGTGAAGATAAATGCAAGTGGTTGTTGTGACTTTGAATACTACATTACCTTTAAAATTGATAAAAATAGGAATGAAGAAACCCTTCAAGCTAAGGTGGTAGACACGATTGAGCGTGAAATAGAGATTCCAATATGTAGGCGCGAAAATGTATAACCCATTGTTGAAATACCTACGGTGACTAATGGAATTTGTCCCTCTCATTTTCAAAACTTTGTTTTCTTTCTCTTAAAGAAGAGCGCTAATATTATTGGTTTTCTTATTTTCCATGAACATCTTATTAGCAAAGTAGACATACTTCTTTTATGCTACAAGTATTTGTTCTTGATAAAAAAAATTTAAAAAAATGGGAGCGAATAGCAATGAATTTCATAGTTGGTCTTTTGAAGACCTTGGGAAAGTTCGACTTAATATGGGTCATTTTCGACAGACTGACTTAATCTTCCCACTTCTTGCCAGTTCAGATGACTTACAATGGAGAGAGGTTGGATAAACTGTTTGTTAAGGAGGTAGTTCGGTTGCACAGGGTGCCAGTATCGATTATCTTAGATAGAGGTATGCAGTTCACTTCTAATTTTAGAGAACCTTGCAGACTAAATTAGGCACTAAGCTGGACTTAAGTACAACATTTAACCCGCAGATAGATGGACATTCGGAGAGGACGATCCTGGTGTTGGAGTATATGCTTACGGCCTATGTGATAGACTTTGGGGGTCATTAGGATAAGTTCTTACCTGTGGTAGAATTTGCATACAACAAGAGCTACCACTCCAGCATTTGTATGACGCCATTTGAGGCCTTATATGGGAGGAAATGTAGATCCCTTATCGGCTAGTTCGATGTATTCGAGGTGAGGCCATGGGACATTTATTTGTTAAAGGAATCCTTGGATAAGTTCAGAATAATTGAAGAAAGGCTCTTGGTAGCTCAAAGCATGAAAAAATAGTATGCTGACCAGAAGGTGAGAGATATGGAGTCTATGGTGGGAGAATAGGTCTTTCTCAAAGTTTCCTACATGAATGGGGTGATGCAATTTGGAAGCAGCACAAGCTTAACCCGAGGTACATTGGGCCATTTAAAGTCCTTCGACGTGTGGGGTAGGTGTCTTACGAACTAGACTTGCCACTAGATTTGTATAGAGTCCATCCGGTATTTCATGTCCCATTGTTGAAGAAATATCAAGGGGATGGTTCTTACATCATTCAATAGGATTTAGTCCTGCTTGACGAGAATTTGTCTTACGAAGAGAAGCTGGTGGTAATATTAGACAAGGAGGTCCGCAAGTTATGATCGAAGGAGATCGTTACTATAAAGGTCCATTGGAAGAATATTTTGGTGGAGAAAGCCACTCGGGAGACCGGAGTAGACTGTCACTACCTGAGTTCACACCCTGGTCGTAACATGGGACAAGGAACCCCGAAAGGCTCCAAGTCGACCCATGGCATAATCATAGCATACACTTAACATGAAAAAAGACTAACAACATGAATAAGCGGGAGAAAATAACAAGAATCTATTAAAAATCATAAGGTCAATTTAATAGCACTTAGATACAACGTTGAATCTGTCTAAACAAGTTTGAAAGCCTTCTACTAAACTGATGAGTTGTTGGGACAGGCCCCCAGCTAACTCCTGAGTTCTAAAAACTGAAACATAAAGATAATTTGAACATTAATTACGTCCTCGGAAGATGAGGACTCACCAATAGCTGCTAGGTAGAGATGAAGCGTATCTAACCATGAGGCCGAGTCTGGAAACCTGAATCTATATCATGAAACGATATAGCACAAAGGCATGCGATCAGTACTTGGAATGTACTGAGCATGCGGGATAACATAAATAATTAACTAAACAAATATAAAATAAGGATTTAATCAAATACATCAACATAACTGGGTCAACATGCCACTACCCTCTAGTGATTCACAACACACACACACACACACACATATATATATATGAAACTTCCCTTTTTAATCTCATTTTATACAAAATCTTTGAACTCATGCATAAGGGTCAAGTTTGAACATTTAAATAGAATCGAATCTGAATCTAGTATCACACACTGTACTGAATCACTACTAATAATTGAAACTGATTATCATTTTATTAAGCCCGTTATAATCTGAAAGCTGGGTCATACAAAACTGAGTTATGTTGATATCATCATTAAGGGAGTCATCCTCTACTATGGGGAGTTCCAACTGCGCTGAGGTATCACTCTCCACTATGGAGGAACCCAGCTGGACTAGGGAATCACTCTCTACTATGGAGGATCCCCACGGTGCTATGGAGTCTCTCTCTACTATGGAGGATCCTGACAGTGCTAGGGAGTCTCTCTCTACTATGGAGGATCCTGACCGAACTAGGGAATCTCTTTCTACTATGGAGGATCCCGACGGAACTAGGGAATCACTCTCTACTATGGAGGATCCCGTCTGAGCAAGGGAAACAATCTCGACTATGGAGAGTCCCTGGCTAACTAGAATCTGAGAGGTACTGGTATGACGTTATACACTAGTCTATGCTACTGCAGCTAGTTAGAAACATGAACATACTCTACTTTTTCATACCTCATTCATTTTGGAAGGACCGGGGATACTTTCTACTAACAACAAGCCCAACATTCGGTAATTATCATTCTCATGCTTTGTCATTATAAGTCATCTCATCATGGAGCCATACCAGTATTTCTTCATAGGTCTTACTTTAGTGAGCATCTTTAGATTCACATCATGCATACTACTTTCACAATATTAAATTCCGACTTCATATTATTCGACATGTATCATAGAGACATTCATGATCCATAGATCCAATTTGTACTTTAACATACATACATTGATTCATATAATTTATATTTACGGGAAGCCAAGTGCTTACTCATATCTCAAACATATACAACGGGATCATGTGAGAAGTGTACATCTTCATTTCATAAGACTCATTTCGGATTTACTCCAATTCATGAGAAGATCCATTAGTTAGGCCATTATCATGGAATTACCTCAAACACAATTAATTCCATTGAGAACATAAGAGTCATACATATTTTACTTTCAATTATTCAAGCTCGTGGACTCTAATTTATTCTCATCACATCTATTAATGGCATACTCTAATTCTCAAGGTTAATCATACAATCTTCACATATCAAACATGGATGCAAGAAATTTGCGATAATTGATTGAACAGTGACAAAGCCATACTCATAGTTCAAGTCATTCATGAAGAACATACAATAACTCCATTTTTTTAATCACCCAACACATAATTCAAGGTGACCAAATTATTTTACGTCATACTTAACTCATAATCACGAAAGATCTTAGAATTTAGAGGTTTACAGAAGAATTCATCATCAATTGAAAAACCCTAGGTCATGCTCTTCTAGATTAGTTGAAATTGAACATTTTGATAAAAATATTTTGGGGCACAAGGATGGGAGATTATCCTTGTTGAAAGACCTGCATACCTTCTTTGAAGAATTCCCCGCTTGCACTTGGCCTTAAAACCTTTGGAGAAATCCCTTGAAATCCCTTGAGCCTTGGGAAAGAGAGGAAGAATGTTTGGGGAAGTTGTTTCTAGAAGAATAAGGATTTAGGCTTGATATCCCTTTAAAAATGTCCCCTATAATAGTCAAAATAATGTAGTTTGGAAGTTAGGAACATAGGAGTTTACGGAAATGCCCCTGGATAAACGCAGGAAAATTTACTCTGCCAGAGCCCATGAGGCACCCCACGAGTCATGGGGTCTGGTAACGACTTGTGAGGTCCAGTTGTTAAGTACACTAGATAATTTACACAAATTCAATTCTTCAAGCCACGACCAACATGTCGAGTCGTTACTAGCCCCAACAACTCATTAGACCTACTCATCAAGTACCCTGACTTCTCAACTGGTTCACCATCCAACGAGTCGTTACCACACCTAACGATTCGTCACCTCCTTCCATTAACCACACTGCTTAAGACTTAAATCGGGGACCCTATGCTCCACCCAACGACCAACCAAATGAGTCGTTTCCAGGCAAGACAACTCGTCAAGTCATCCGTGGCCACTGGGCTTGCCATCCCTTCCTTACAGTTCCTCATAGGTTAGACCACGATCCATTAGGTCTCCTAATGGGTCATTCTCTGACTCGTTGTGAGGCATGTTTCTGCTAACTTTTCTACTAACCTTCATCTAACTCCGGGGTCTGATCTCAAGGACTTTTGGGGTGTTACAATATCTCTCTCCCTTGGGAACATTTGTCCTCGAATGTTGGCTAAACATACTAAAAAGATAGGAACGGGGCCAAAACCCAAAAAATCAATCAATCACAGCTAACACCAACGGAGTATCTGACTTTGGACCAATCTTACACACCAAAACTGAACATCCACATCTAACATTCATACCATGGCACAAGGGAAACCGAAGAACATGAAACCAACATAGAACTAGACAGAACACTGAAAAGAATTCTTCCCCCTTTTATTTTGCACTGAACTAATGCAGACTGATCCTTCACTCTCGAATTGCTTCTTGATACTAAGCTAACATTAACGACATCTGATCTGACTAAGGGTAGGGAATTCATGAGCACGAGTTATTCCCGAAATCTAAAGCTGAGCACATAAATGAGATAATCTGACTCTACTAAGTTAATAAACAACTTCTAAAGTCTGAGTTCGAGCTAACCACACTGGAAAACATAAACTAACACACATAACTGATTCATAACATGAAAATAAGAATAAAGACTTATAGAGAAATACTGGCATCACTGTCTGAAGCGGTTACCTCTAAACCTCGGGAATCTTCACATAAGGATAGACACCATTTTAGCTTCAACTGAAACACAAGGGAAATTATTTGAACCTTGAAGAGATGAACATACTGCAACTGCTAAGACGAAAACTTCTTTATGGGCATTCTTAAGGTCTAACTTACTACGCATACTCACTATCTCCCCCTTAGCTTAAAGTAATCATTCTAAGGATCACGAATCGTCCTTAAGGTTAGGCCAATTTACCAACTCTTAGCTTCTCTTCCACCGCTAACCTTCACTACAAGCCTCACACTAATAGTTATTCACATTACCCATCGAAAATCTCTTCTTGCAATTACAACAGGGCTTCTTATTCAATACTGGGCTGACATGATATAAGGGGTAATACAAGATTCACAACATAGCTGTGGCCGCTACTAGCGACTTTTGTTTATCCTGGTCTGCTGTTCTGGCATAGGATCGATTTTGACGATGTCTACCATCTGGGCTAGATGCTGCACCCTACTGAAATGGACGGGCTATGGGGGCCACGAAATAAATGGTCGAGGACCTACTCTCGCCTCGCTTTGCCACTACGCAATCTCGGTGCTTATGGCCTGACTGGCCGCACTAGAAGCAAACATCTGATCCTGCCATACACTCTCCCAAGTGGTGTTTCCCACAACTGGCACACATAGGGTATGTGATCCCCCTTACTCTAGGTCTGTATGGAGCACTAACTGTTGAAAATGCTAGGGTTGCCGACCTTTGCTGAGAATGTGGGCGGTGCCCAGCACTCGTCCTTGGCAAAGAGGACTCTGAATATCCTCCCCTAGCCCTCTTGGCCTTTCTCTCATTTTCCTTTACTTGTTCTGCCTCCATTTGTTGTGCAAAATATCACCAAGCGTGAAAATTCTATGTCCCTGTGCAACATAGCAGTTCTGTAGTCTTTAATCAAAGAGTCTAACACTCTATTCATGAACCTGCTCACTCAGGCCCTCTAGTCCGCTACCATCTCTGGGGCATACTTGGATAACCGGGTAAATTCCAACGCGTACTCTTTTACTGTCATGTCATTCTGTTTCAGGTTGATGAACTCTACTACCTTAGCATCTCTCAACTCTCTAGGGAAAAACCTATCTAGGAACGCGGTCTTAAATTCATCCCAACTCGCGAGGCTTGCTCCAACCCCTCGACTGTCCCTCCACTAACAAAACCATATATAAGCAACTCCTTTTAGCTGGTAGGAGGCTAAGTCCGCACTCTCAATTCCCTTCACCCCCATGATGTGAGTGATCTTCTGAATCTCTTCCAAAAACTGATACGGGTCCTCATCTCCTTTGACCCCAAGAACTCGGGTGGGTTCAGTTGAAGAAAATCTCTCACCTTTGTCGCCGCTACATTTCCATTCTGTAGAATACAAGTCATTGCTTGTCGATTAATCTGGGCGGTTACATCCTGTGCCAACATATTAAGAGTAGCTCGAAACTCGTCATGGGTAACATAGTCATCCCTCGGGTTTGCCAGGGTTGGTGGTTCCTACTGGCGATCATTACCATTTCTCTTTTCATTGGCTCGCCTAGGGGGAATTATCTGCGAGCGTGTAAAGCATGAGTCAAGGGAAAGAACTGTTCAGAGCTTCATACTCTATGCTCTATAGGAATCATGAAGAAATGGAATATTCCTAAAACATATCTTAGCCTCCTCATCATAAGTGTGGCACGCTTCACACCCATGAAGAAGACTCTACTTAACGCGGCTTTCAGACACCCTAGGATACTCTAAGCCTTTTCTCTGATACCAAGTTTTTCACGACCCAAGCTCACACCCTGGCCATAACATGGGATAAGAAACCCCAAAAGGCTCCAAGTCGACCCATGGCATAATCATAGCATACACTTAACATGAGAAACAACTAACAACATGAATAAGCAGAAGAAAATAAAAAGAATCTATTAAAAATCATAAGGGAAATTTAATAGCACTTAGATACAATGTTGAATCTTTCTAAACAAGTCTGAAAGCCTTCTACTAAAATAATGAGTTGCTGGGATAGGCCCCCAGCTAACTCTTGAGTTCTGAAAACTGAAACATAAAGATAATATGAACATCAATTAGATCCTCGAAAGATTAGGACTTACCAATAGCTGCTGGGTAGAGATGAAGCATATCTAACCACGAGGCCAAGTCTAGAAACCTCAATCTATATCATGAAATGATATAGCACAAAGGCGTGCGGTCAATACTTGGTATACACTTAGCATGTGGGATAACATAAACAATTAACTAAACAAATATACGATGAGGATTTAATCAAATACATCAACATAACTGGTAAACATGCCACTACCCTCTAGTGATTCACATACACACACAAACAAACAAACACACACACACACACACACATATATATGAAACTTCCCTTTTTATTCTAATTTTATACAACGTCGTCGAACTCGTGCATATGGGTCAAGTTCTGAACATTTAAATAGAGCCGAATCCGAATCTAACATCACACACTGTACTAAATCATTACTGATAACTGAAACTGATTGTCATTTTATTAAACTGATTTTAATCTGAAAGTTGGGTCATACAAAATTGAGTTATGCTGATATCATCATTAAGGGAGTCATCCTCTACTATGGGGAGTTCAAACTGCACTTAGGTATCACTCTCCACTATGGAGGAATCCAACTGAACTAGGGAATCACTCTCTATTATGGAGGATCCCGATGGTGCTATGGGGTCTCTCTCTACTATGGAGGATCCCAATGGTGCTAGAGAGTATCTCTCTACTATGGAGGATCCCGATTGAACTAGGGAATCTCTCTCTACTATGGAGGATCCCGACGGAACTAGGGAATCACTCTCTACTATGGAGGATCCCGACTGAGCAAGGAAAACAATCTCGACTCTGGAGAGTCCCTGGCTAACTAGAATCTGAGAGGTACTGGTTGTACGTTTTACATCTATTCTATAATATTGCAGCTAGTCAGAAACATGAACATACTCTGCTTTTTCATACATCATTCACTTCAAAAGGATTGGGGCTACTTTCTACTAACAACAAGCCCAACATTCGAGATTTATCATTCTCATGCTTTATCATCATAGTTCATCTCATCATGGAGCCATACCAGTATTTCTTAATAGGTCTTACTTTAGTGAGCATCTTTAGATTCACATCATGCATACTACTTTCACAAAATTAAATTCCGATTTCATATTATTCGACATGTATCATAGAGACATTCATGATCCGTAGATCCAATTCGTACTTTAACATACATATATTGATTCATATAATCTAGATTTATGGGAAGCCAAGTGCTCACTCATATCTCAAACATATACAATAGGATCATGTGAGAAGCGTACATATTCATTTCATGAGACCCATTTCAAGATTTACTCCAATTCATGAGAAGGATGCATTAGTTAGGACATTATCATAGAATTACCTCAAACCCAATTAATTCCATCGAGAACATAGAGTCATACATATTTTACTTTCAATTATTCAAGCTCATGGACTCTAATTTATTCTCATCATATCTATCAATGGCATACTCAAATTCTCAAGGTTAATCATACAATCTCCACATATCAAACATGGATGCAAGAAATTTGCGATAATTGAGTGAACAGTGATAAAGCCTTACTCAAAGTTAAAGTCATTCATGAAGAACATACAATAACTCCACATTTTTAATCACCTAACACATAATTCAAGGTGACCAAATTATTTTATGTCATACTTAACTCATAATCACAAGAGATCTTATAATTTAGAGGTTTATAGAAGAATTCATCATCAATTTAAAAACCCTAGGTCATGCTCTTCTAGATTATTTGAAATTGAGCATTTTGATAAAAACATTTTGGGGCACAAGGATGGGATATTATTCTCTTTGAAAGACCCGCATACCTGCTTTGAAGTATTCCCCGCTTGCACTTGGCCTTGAAACCTTTGGAGAAATCCCTTGAAATCCCTTGAGCCTTGGGAAAGAGAGGGAAAATGTTTGGGGAAGTTGTTTCATGAAGAATAAGGGTTTGGCTTGATATCCCTTTAAAAATGTCCCATATAATAGTCAAAACAATGTAGTTTGGAAGTTAGGAACGTAGGAGTTTATGGAAATGCCCCTGGATAAACACAGGAAAATTTACTCTGCTAGACCCCACGACGCACCCCATGACTCATGGTGTCGGGTAATTGCTCGTGAGGTCGAGCCGTTAAGTACACCAAATAATTTACACAGATTCCATTCTTAAATCCACGACCAACATGATGAGTCGTTACTAGCCCCAACGACACGTTAGACCCCCTCATCAAGTACACTGACTTCTCAACTGGTTCACCATAAAACAACTGACATGACGAGTTGTTGCCATACGTAATGACTCATCACCTCCTTCCGTTAACCACAATGCTTAAGACTTAACTCGAGGACCCTGTTCTCCACCCAACGACCAATCAAATGAGTCATTTCCAGGCAAGATGACTCGTCAGGTCTTCCATGGCCACTGGGTTTGCCATCCCTTCCTTACAGTTACTCACGGGTTAGACCATGATCCGTTAGGTCTCCTAACGAGTCATTCTCTAACTCATTCTGAGGCAACTTTCTGCTGACTTTTCTGTTGAGCTTCATCTAACTCCGTAGTCTGATCTCAATGACTTCCGGGGTGTTACACAGACTTGTGAGACAAATTCCCTTATCTGTTTGTTGAGCCAGTTATTTTCCTTTCTTTTTCTTTCTTTTTTCTATTCGAGGAAGAACAGTGGTTTACTTGGAATCTAATGTAACGACCTATCCATCGTTATGGGGGAATTAAATTCAGAACAACCTATTTTTTCCTAGGTCCACAGTGGGAAGTGTTGGGGAAGTAGGATTTAAGATTTGTGTTGACAAATGGAAAATGTGCAAGAATATCTGAGCTACTAGTTAATGGGGACCGCTGCAGTGGTGAGAGCCCACTGCAGCGAGATCGTCATGATAATCGGAGGTCCAGCATAGCTGGAAGGGAGGACTAACCATTGGGTTCCCTATGGAGAGTTCCTAGCCACTATAGTGGGTCCACTGCAGCAGAAATCTAACCATTGTAGCTGATGATGGAAGGCAGTATAACTATTTAAGTCAGAATTTTGGGGTTTTCACCCCATTACTCTAAGGGCACGAACTCTGAGAGCAGAAGGGAGATTTTTAGAAGGCAAACCAGTTTCTCCTTCCTAAGATAAGATTTCTAGCTAATTTGTTTGCTATTCAATTCCCTAACACCCTAGAATCACAAGGGTAGCCTATAATGGTGGAATCCTAGCCAAAAACCCTAGGGCTGTGAAAGCTAGGGTCCGGGTTAGAGGAACAACTAGGTACTGATTCCTAGGCTTAAAAATTTGGTAATGATCACTTCTTGGGGGAATGTGGAAGTAAGTATGATGATTTCGGGATAGTTTGAGACTCGGTTGTTGACAAATTGAGGTTTCTACCATTGTTGACTGCCTAATAAAGGGTTAAGGAATAGAAAATCCATAGAATAGCTAGAAATTGCCTATGTAGGGGATAGAATGTGATGAATTAACTATTGAGATATTGTTTTAATCATAATTTCAGGGAGAATGGGGTAGAATCAAAGCTTTAGGCCCGAATGATTTTTTACATGATTGAATATGGCTTCTTTTCTTATAGTTAGATTTTGATCATTGGGAGGCATTACTGAAAGGCAAGGCTTCTGCAGAGCAGTTGAATTATTCCTTCCAACAATCGAGGTAGGTTATGATGATATAAGAAGTTAGACTTTAGAAAATGACTTATATGTATGTAGAATTTATAACATGCTTAGTTGGTCTCGGACACTAATTGATAATAGATTATGATAAAAAACTTTTATGATGGCTAAAAACTTGGGATGTGATTGTTTGGAACTGTTTGTACGAATGAATGGTACTTTGCAGTGTTTAATGTGTTTCTTTCTTAATTATTCTATGAATGGTTGATTGATGATGAGAGAACCCAAGAGGGTTAGGGTATATTGATGCCCTGAATGGTCATGTAAATGGACCAATTTGAATGAATATAGAACAAGAAGATAAGAATGGATAACATGTTTTATCCTGAGTGAGAGGCTCTTGCCCAAACTGAGCATCGAGGCGAGAGATTATGGAATTATTGGCTTGTCTTCGAGGGGAGCATCCAAACAAGTAGATGAGTGAGAGTGGGTACCGTGCCAGTATAGTACATGGATTTCAAGAGTTCCCTGTAGGTTATGCCTGGAAGAGTAGAAATAAGACCCTCTAGCATATATGTATAGTGATATTCCATGTGAGTGTGTATGGTGATGTAAAGGAGGCCTGTGCCTAGCACATTATCGATGGTATGATATCAAAGGAGAGCTGAAGAGTGAGTTTTGGTTCAATGATATAAGAATCGTGTGAAATCGTGATGCTTTAATGTGTAGTTATTTCTGTATTTAATGTTGATGTATTCGTTTGCGATTGCAGTATGTTTGCAGAATTATGTGTGAATCTGTGAAGCATTGATAAATTGATTATTGAGGATTTAGTTGTATATCCCATGTTATAAGTTGATGAGTAGATCATTGAGTTTTAGCTATGCATAAACTGGTACGAAGTTGTTGAACTGATTGTGAGAAAATGCTAAGTGAGAAATCTAAGATTGTCAGTTTGGTCGAGTAACTGTCTATGCAATATTGCTACAGCGGTAACCTTACCACTGCTATGGTCTTACCACCACTGCAGCAAGGCCTAATCCAGTGAGCAGGCAAACTTTAAACCTTACTCTTACTGATTCTAGAATTCGTGTTATATGATGATTATCTTTTTCAATGAATATATATTATTTATTTTACATGCATTTATTTTCTAAGTGCAGACTGTGACCCAAGAAGTTTCACTCAACGTAATCTGTAGAAGCAGCTGTGAGTAATTCGAGGGTAAGATGGTTTCCTTTTTCAAGCTACTGCAAATCTCTTGAAGAAGATGTCATTGATCTAGACATGAACTTTTTTTAGTTTGTTTTATCCCTCATAGACTATGACTAAGTAGATGTCCTCAGTACAACGACTTTCAGATTTTGGGATTGTAATAGATAGAGGCTGCAGATATTTCCTTTCATGTTTTTCTAAGACTTCCACATTTTTCTTTGAGAATATGTCACGGCTCGAGTCTACACCCGGGCTAAGACATAGTACTTGGTGCCACAAGTGACCCCAAGCTAACCCATGGTCTATCATTACACTGGTAAACTGAGTAAACATAAGTGGAAGCTCTTATTTAAAAAAAACAATCATTCCAGAAATATTGATTTGACAAGAGTCTATATATCAAAGATACAATGCTGCATAACTTTGTTTGAAAGCCAACTACTAACTGATGAGTTGTTGGGACAAACCTCCAGCTAACTCTAAAGTATGACTGAAAAGAAACTAACTGTAAACAAAAAACGTCCTCGGAAGATGAGGACTCACCAAACACTGTTGTTGATATCGTTTGAGGGAACTACTGACGATGCTGGGACTGAGAACCTACGCCTTTATCATAATACGATACATCATAGAAAGTTTGTATCAGTACTTTGAATGTACTGAGTAAGTGAGAGATACAATAAGCATGAAAGAATAAATAATTGAGCTGCAATAACATGAAATGACCAACTAAAGTATTGTAAACTGCTAAAACTGAACTCTAACTGATTGGTCAATAATGACCCTGGCTGATGGTCATAAACATGTCCTAGAACTAAGATATTGAGCTGAGCTAAACTGATCTGAACTAAATTGAGACTGTACTGACAAGTTTGAGAGTCTATAACCGACATATAACCATGTGAGCTAAACGTGGAGTTTGATGTATACGCCCCATTGATAGGACCCAATATACATTGCTAGGGTATAAAGGAATGAACTGTGAGATAATTGTGTGAGCCCATTTGAGCTAAATAACCTACGGTGGCAACGTAGTTCTGGGAACCTGGGTACGTTGGAACCCTGGTCCGCTCAGTGTTAAGTCCTACTCCCACTTGATAGTCCTAGTTTGACTACTAAGCTGATAGCTCGAAGGTTAGGGATACTTATTTGGAAGTGCCCTTAGAGTATTATCGGACCGGATAACTGTAACTGGTGTTCTAAGACTGACTAGAGCTGCTTATCTGGAAGCGTCGTAATTGTCAAGAGAACAAACTGAAATTGATATTGGTAGTTCTTAGACTGGTCAGAGCTGCTTATCAGGAAGCATCGTAACTATCTAATAATAAATTGAAATTGATAACTGGGAGGCATTACTGATACCTCAAGAACTGACTATAGTCAAATTGATCAGCTGACCATACTGAAAGATAGTGAAGATACTAATATTTTGACTGAGACTGAACTAGTATGCAACTGACGAAGAATTCATGCGATAGTAATAACATAGAATTTCCAACACTAACAGAGTCAAGCAACATTAATATCTGATCAACTATGCAAGACCCAAATTACTGCATTCAAGAACTAGGGCTAAAATTATTTTACAGGAAACAAGTATCAACACGATCACTAAGTAGTGAAAATATAGCAACAAATAATATCAACGAATACCACATAAATTATTCGAAATCTAACTGAAAAATTACTCTAATTTGAAATCTCAGTGCTAGAACTGATAAGAGAACAGTTGGGACACAAGGCAAGAACAATTCTCTTGTTAAATTCCCACATACCTAGTGGAAAATTCTTGAGAAAATCCTTGAAAAATTGAGAAGAAGATTTAATGCCCTAGCTTTCCCTGAGAAGACTGTTCGAAACCTCTTTTCTCTGAAAATCGAGAGTTGAGTGAAAATGAAAGGGACTTTGTCACGACCCGATCCTACACACTGAAAATACTGAAAATTGATACAACAATATAGCTAATATGGTCAATAAAGACCCTGGCTGATGGTCATAAACATGCCCTAAGTTTGACATACTGAGTCTGAGAGACCACACTGAACTGATTTAAACTGAGCTGAACTATCAAAACTGAGACTGAACTGAACTGACTAGTAGGTGAGTCTCTAATCGACATATAACCACGTGAGCTAGACGTGGAGTCCGATGCATACACCCCATCGATAGGACTCAATATACCTTGCCAGGGTATATAGGCATGAACTGGGTGATCACAAAAGTCTTGGGCCAATCAAGCCAAGTAATACTATAACCTACACTTGCAACATAGTTTTGGGAACCCGGGTGCACTGGAACCCCGACCCCCTCGGTGTTAATTCGTACTCCCACCGGAAATATATACTGAATTGTTAATCTGATAGCTCAAAACTAGGGTCCAAGACTACAGGGACATATAACTGAGAGTACCCTTAGAGCCTTTTCAGACCAGATTATGAAACTGGGTTCTAGACTGGTCAGAGCTGCTTATCTGGAAGCGTCATAATCGTCTAAGAACAAACTGTAAACTGAACTGGATCCTGGGGCTGGTCAGAGTTATATGTCTAAAATGTCATAACCGCCTAATAGACCAAAACTAGATTTTGAGTCAGATTTTGATAACTGGGAGGCACCACTAACACCTCGGGAAAAGACTGGAGTCAAACTGATCAGTTGACAAGTTCTGAATAGTTCTGAAGAGGTTCTACATTCTAACTGAACTGAACTACTAAGTAGCTATAGAGAACTCAACTAATTCAAACAACACAGGAATTCCATAATATGAAAAAATTTCAAGAATTAAAGAAAAATCTTATCCGACAAGATTAAGATCATTCTTATCAATGGAGTATTTACTCAACATATAAACAATAAGAAAGGCTAGAAAATTCAACCCAAATCAAACTTCACAAACTAGATGAAATTTAATACGCAAATAGTCATTACTCAAAAACTTTTTACACCCCGTAAGTTCTTGTGCGATAAAAGGGCCCGAGGAGAGACCGTACAAGTGCCAAGTCGGAGCGTCGCAAGGCAAATGCGACTTATAAATCGCATTCGACAAATGCAACTTATAAATCGCATTCGATAAATGCGACTTATAAATCGTATTCGAAAAATGCGACTTAAAAGCCCCAAGTATATAAAGGCCTCCCACTTCGTTTTTAAGTCACTTTTAATTTTATCTCCAGCAGAAACAACCAGAAAATAGAGGAGAACGAGGGTTCAACATAAATATTCATCCGATTACGCCGTCAAATGTAGTCCAAACTCGAATTAACTTCGGGTAGCGAAGTATAAAGCTGTCGGGATCATTCCTGCGGAGTTAGTTTCGCGAAATTCGGCCGGAGAATCATCATCACGCCGAGCTAAGGTAAGTGAAATTGCTCCAAACTAGTTTTAATATACTCCCAACATTAAAGTGAGTATTTCTCCCTTCTAGACCCCCGAGAAATAGCGAGTTTTTGGCCGTTCTTCGATAAGTCGAAGAATAGGCAATAGGTATAGCCATAATATGGTTTCTGGTACACCCCGTAAATTTCCGGCACATAGATGGCCTATTCGTGTGTTGGTTAAGAGTATTTGAAAGTCATACATGCTAGAAAAAGGCCCGGGGAAAGATCGG
>JACEIK010006855.1:27648-38049 GCA_018107945.1 Datura stramonium
AATATTTAATTAATTTTCAATATTATTATTTTGCTAACAAATATTTATATTAGTTATAATATTTTGTATTATTCCCCAACGTAAATAACATAGTTCAATGGCTATCATGCTTAGACAAAAGAGAAACCTGAATAATCAACAACATACTAACATGTAAATAAGGGGATGTTTCTTCTGGTCAGAAATAAGCCTTGATATATCTTTATCTAAGGGAGGAAGATTTCAAAAAATTTGAAGTTTGCTTCTTACCGGAACATCTTATTGTATTTATGAAGGAATCTGGATGAGACAGAACGAGAACGAGTGTGATAATCAAATTATTATAAACAACACAGCGATCCAAAGAGAAGGTGAATCCCATTTCCACTGGATAAATCATCATTGAAGAGGTATATGCTTGAACTTTTTTCTCCAGGGAAGGCAGGGTGCTGGGGATTAACTTAATGAAAAGCTAAGGTTCATTTAACATTTCTATACAAAAGGTGGGATAAAGATAGCTTTACTAAATTCTTGATACATATGTCAGTATAGTGGAAACTTTAAACAACCAATGTCAAAGATTTGAACAAATGTGGAAAAAGATAATAAAACACAAACCTACAACAGTGCTTTCTGAATGTTTCCAGTACAACTTAAAAATGGATAGGACTGATAGGTAGAGATAATTTAGTACATAACATGTTCATAAATTGGCAAGCAAAAGAAATAGTTTGGTTTGAAGGAAAAAGGTGATCCTAAGAAGAAAATTTGGAAGTTACTTACTTGAAATCTACTTAGCAAGGAGAGCTGTACACCCATCTTTCCCAAATCCAACTTGTGGGATCTCGCTGAGTATGTTCTTGTTGTTATAGAGCTAGTTACTAACTAATTATAAAACCAAAGCCAAAACGTCATCAAAAAGAAGAATAAACTAATTCCCTATTAATTTCAGTAGAACATAAGAACTAGCAGTGCAACAAACATCTCTTAAGAAAACAAATGAGAATTAAACACTAAAGAGAAGTGAGATGTAAAAATTATCACAGCCAATTGCACTTCCAGTAGATTCAGAGAAGTTTGTTTTCCACGCAAAATACCAGAGCATGTGTAGCATCACTAAACAACTTTGATAGTCATAATATTACACAAATCACTATACGGAATATCATAAGGATCTTAGAAAATATCACAAAAGAAGATAGATAAATTTTAGAAAGTGAAGTTCAAATATAAGTTGTATAACACCAAAAAGTGATCAACAAAAAGAAACTTATTAGCCAAATTCCAACTTCATTATATTAGGCAATAAGCTGCTTGTTCTCTAGATGGTTCTCAGAACTTTCTCATTTTACCCTGAGCCATTCAAACTTTTCTCAAAAATCCATTTCCTGAAGGCTAATATTATTTACTTGTTTCAATTAGTTAGTATCACCCAGAGGTTGCATACTAGGTCAGCTCAGTAACATTGGCTGATAAACCAAGTTGGGGCTACAAAAGAACTTCCAATGCCCAATTAACGTGATTTTCAATAAAAGATGAGATGGGGTAAGTGTGAAGAGTCAACTATTGACCTAATTTTATTATTTCTTAAAAGATTAGCACCAATATACTCTTGAAAAGGCGATTCTCACTCTACTGATTCGAAATGACTCTCACATTTGGATTATATAAGTTCAATACAGATAACAAAGAATAGAAATTGGAGAACAGGTGCCCTTGCCTAGTGGAATCCCTGCTAGCCCAAAGAAAAATTCCCAAATCATTTGAAAAAAAGTATCTGTCACACATCCTAATTGGTGAGCTTATGCCAGTGATAGTTCTTTTCCTGCTCTTAATTTTCTTTAAAGGCACCATTTTCACAGGTTAGTGCGCCACAGTTTAAGTTCCTTGATTTGTCCTTCTAGGCTTGTCCCTCTTATAGTTAGGTCTAGAAGATCAACAGAAATATCATTGGTGGTTTGCCACCCCATTACAACTTCTTGTTATAACAATTGTAGACAGAGGCATAGAAGCATCACAATACATCATAAAACCATCAGTGCGGAGTAGATCCGCAATTACTCCACAGTCTGATCGAAAACTTTGGAGGACTCCTCATCTTGTTCATTAACAATCTCAGTTTGAGGAGAAGCATCAACTCCTTCCTCCTATAACACCATTTCATTATCAACACAAGTAGGCACTCTTGGCACCTCATTATTCACATCTTCTTCACTAGGTTTCAACCCAACATCCACTTTGGGTTTAACACTCGCATTTGAAATAAGCTTTCCACTACTTATGACAATAGCCATGCAATGGCTATCCTTCTTAGAATTTGGCACCGTGTCACTCGGAAGGGTTCCTTTCATCCTCAGATTCATTTGGATCGACATTTGATTCATTTGAACCTCTAAATATTTAATTGAGGCTGAATGAGAGCTAACCATCAAGGCGAGGTTAGACACCTCCCCTTTCAACTCTCTCACACCACTATCAGTGGGCTCTACTTTTTTCAAGGCTCTTGATAACATATCTTCAATCTTTGAGTTACCAACTGTAATGCCCCGAAAATCCTAAGACCATACCCGAGAGTTGAAATAGAGAAAATAGGATTTTCTACATCAGATCACAGAACAAGTCATCCTGTGACCCGTGAGGTAGGCCACGAGTTGCGAAGTGACTCATGGGGAAGGGTCTGGACTTGATTGAAAATTTGGAAAAATGGGGTGACCACGGGTGTGACCACGAGTCGTGATGTGATCCGTGGTAAGAATAAAATGAAGATGGGAAAAAATAGGCAATGTACCTAATGACTAGGCACCACGAGTGTCCATGCCACAACCCATTAGGTGACCCGTGGTCCAGTATGGTTTGGGGAGTTGAGAATTTGGCAGTGTAGTTGACGAGTAGGTCACCATGAGCCGTTGGGTACACCACGAGTCGTGGTGTCCCTCGTGGTGACCAATAGGAGGTTTTTGGCAGTTCACTCGACGATCGTGACCACGAGCCATTGGATCCCTCGTGGGGACTAGAAGTCAATTTTTTTGCGATTTTTCTAAGGGTTTTTAGTAAATTTTTAACCTACTTAGTCCCTAATCTATGTCGTTTTGGATTTAATCAGGAGTTTTAGAGGGGGAAAACCGACGGTTTCTTTCATTTTTCTCATCTCTTCAACAATTCAATGTAAAGTTTCTCTCAAAAAGGTTCTGAGCAGAAGTTAGGAAGATCGATCCTTCTCATATTTTTCAAGGAATTCTCTTAGGGATTTTCATCACCAGGTATGTGGGAATTCAATAAATGAATAGTTCTTCCCTTGTGTCCCCAAAATTTTTCTTTATCTTCTCTATCAGTTCTAGTCCTGAAACTTTCGACGTGAAGAAATTATTTGTCAGAATTCATTTAATTCATGTGGTATATTCTTTGTGTTAATTTTAGATATTTTTTCACTAGTTTGTTACTATATTGATGCTCGTCCCTGTAAAGTAAATTCTAGCCCTAGCTCTTGAATGCAGAAAAACTAGAATCTTGCATAAGTGATTAAATATTTAAATTTGCTTGATTCTATTAGTATTGGGGAATTCCCATGTGTTTAGTTTGTATTGAAAACTCAGTAGAATTATGTCAGTTTAATTTCAGTTAAAATGTTAGAATACTCAGTGTTAGTTAGAAACGTCAGTTGATTAGTTTGACTATAGAAATTCTCGAGGTGTTAGTAGTGCCTCCCAATTATCAGAATTAGACTTAGTATCAATTTTTAGTGGTTCTTTAGGTGGTCATGACACTTCAGAATAACAAGCTCTGACCAGCCTTAGGACCCCAACTTCAGATTATAGTTTTTCTTTAGACGGTTACGATGCTTCCAGATAAGCAGCTCTGACCAGTCTTAGAACCCAGTCACAGAATCCGGTCTGATAAGACTCTCAAGGTGCTTCTAGATAGGTATTCCTGATTATTCTTGGGCCCCAATTTCGAGCTATCAGCTTGGTAGTTAGTCTAGGACTATCCAGTGGGAGTAGGACTTAGCACCGAGCGAACCGGGGTTCCAGCGCACCCAGGTTCCCAGAACTACGTTTCCACCATAGGATATATTNCATTCGGGTTACCACATATTCTCAACTCTTTCTTTTTCATCGCTGACAGCTGTGGTAACATAAGACTAGGGCAAGGAGGTAGAAGTCAATTCTCTACTAACGTCTAACGCTTCGGCTTCTGTAATGTCTATCTGTAAGATTATCATGTTCAAGATCTTGACGTGCATTAAGATTTAACTTACATGTGGTATCAGAGCTTGAAACTTGAACTGATAATCTTCATAAAAAGAATTTATATATTTATGGTTTTGTTTGTTTCGGAAGTACGGTGTCCTTAATCATATACCTGATGTATTGCTTAAGGAAAATGGCTCTCATGATGGATAAATAAATAAAAAATCATATGTGATAAAGTATTTAGCTTCGATGGAACTTTCTGTTCAATTTAAATAAATTCATTCTCGAACGAAAAAAGTCAAACAGTGGATTCAAAAACTAATTTTCCCATTAAAATTATCGACTTGGTTTGGCTTATTAATGTCCCTGTAAAAGTCAATTTAAAGTTGTTGAGCCATAAAATATTATGGTGTTTGAGATATTTATGTATTTAAGTTATTAATTTAACAATGGTGATTACCAAAGGTTAACGCCGACGATGTAATTTGTTTAACCTTGTTTAGGGTTTTCTGCTTGTTTGGCCCATAAAATTAATGTTTATTTCTTGAGTAAATAAATATTTTGTTTTGTACTATTCAATTTGTTTAATGTATTTTAATTTTACATTAAACAACATTGGTGTATATGTTTATTGCTATATAGTTTGTTAGTCACCAAAGTGGCCAAACTAGAATGTTAAAAATATCTACATGCATAAATTTTATGATATGTATTTTATGTGTGCATTTATGTTCATGTAGTTTGTTAGTCACCAAAGTGGCCAGACTAATATGTTTAAGAGAAATATGCATACATAAAATTACCATCTATCCATGAAAATAACGGAATGCGTATTAATGAAAAATAAATGGATAAATTGATTTTTCACTATTGCTAGAACTTAAGAATTTGCCCAAAGGTAAATCAATAATTCTATGAATAATGAACATTATGAGGTAAATTAATATTTCTTAGTCGAATATATATTGTATATCCAAAGATATCGTATATGTTTGATTACAAATATTTAATTACCTACTAAAGTTGGAATATGACATTTAAATTATGATAGTATGTCGTAGTATATGCCCAAAGGTGAATTACGATATACTTTTATTGTTTTATTGAATCCACATTATTTTCTTATTTGTGAGCATATATATCTATTTTGTAGCTATTCCTGTTCATTCACTTGCTTCATCTGTTACTGTGTTAAATGGATTAAACTTCTCTGAATGGCATGAACAAGTTCAGTTCCACTTAGGTATGATGGATATTGACTTGGCTCTACTGAAAGATAAACGTGCTGCCATTACTGATACGAGCAGTGAAGGGGAGAAGTCTTTCCATAAAGCATGAGAACGCTCTAACAGATTGAGTCTTATGTTTATGCGAATGACTATTGCCAACAACGTTAAGAGTACTATTCCACAAACAGAAAGTATCAGGGAATACCTGAAGTTTGTGGAAGAACGTTTTTGTTCTGCTGATAAGTCTCTCGCTGGTACATTAATGACTGAACTCACGACCATGAAGTTTGATGGGTCGTGTAGTATGCAAAATCATATCATCGAGATTACTAATATTGCAACAAGACTCCAGGCCTTGGGGATGAAAGTGGATGACACCTTTTTGGTTCAGTTTGTTCTGAACTCATTGCCTCCTGAGTATGGACCATTTCAAATTAACTATAACACTATTAAGGATAAGTGGTATGTTAGTGAATTGTCCAGTATGCTTACTCAGGAGGAATCAATACTTAAGAAACAAGGAGTTCATTCTATTAACCTCATGGGTCAAAGAGCTGGTAAAGGACTTAAACTGAAGGACAACAAGTTCAAGAAGGAAAGCACTTGCTAAAGTTTCACAGGATGCCCATAAGGAATTCAAGGCATATGTGTGTTGTTTTTGTAAAAAAGAAGGACACTATCAGAAAGATTTCCTGAAACGTAAAGCTCAGTTGAAAAGAAAGGTACACTTAGTGCTTTGGTATATTTCGAATCAAATTTAGTAGAATTTCCTAATAATACTTGGTGGCTTGATTCTAGTGCAACTTCTCATGTATCCACTATGTTGCAAGGATTCGTTACGATCCGAACTACAAATTCAAAAAAAGATTTCTTGTTCATGGAAAATCGTATGAAGGCTAAAATTGAAGGCATAGGGACTTATCTTTTGGTCTTGGAGACTGGACATCACCTTGATCTATTACAGACTCTTTATGTTCCTTCAGTTTCTAGAAATTTGATTTCTCTTTCAAGACTTGATGTTTCTGGATTTGATTTTAAGTTTGGACATGGATGTTTCAATATTTATAAGAATGCTATTTTTTATGGTTCTGGTGTTCTTATTGATGGTTTATATAAATTGAAACTCGATAATATCTTTTCTGAATCCCTTCTTGTTATTCATCAAAATGTTGGAACTAAACGTAGTTCACTGGATGAAAGTTCTGCTTACTTGTGACACAGACGTTTGGGTCATATATCCGAAGAAAGATTAAAAATATTAGTAAATAATGAGATTTTTTCGAATCTAAATTTTATTGATCTTAATATATGTTTGGATTGCATTAAGGGATAGAAAACCAAGCATAGCAAGAAAGGTTCCACAAGAAGCACCCAGCTTCTTGAGATTATATACATTGATATTTGCGGACCTTTTGATGTTCCATCTTTTGGTGGAGAAAAATATTTTATCACTTGTACTGATGAGTTTTTACGTTATGGATATATCTATTTGTTGAAAGAAAAATCTCAAGCAACAGACACTCTCAAAGTGTACGTCAATGAGATTAAAAGACAATAGATAGAAAAGTGAAAATTATTAGATCAGATAGAGGTGGTGAATATTATGAAAAATATAATGAATCAGTACAATGTCCATGTCCATTTGCAAAGTTCCTCAAGCAACATGACATATGTCCACAGTATATTATGCCAGGAACACCTCAATAAAATGGTGTTGCAGAAAGGCGTAATCGGACACTTATGGATATGGTTAGGAGTACGATGAGTAATTCCTCACTACCCAAATCTTTGTGGATGTATGCTCTTAAAACCGCTATATATTTATTAAACAGGATTTCTAGTAAGGCAGTTTCAAAGACCCCTTTTGAACTGTGGACTGGAAGGAAACCTAGTTTAAGGCACCTGTATGTTTGGGGTTTCCCAGCGGAAGCTAGAATTTATAATCCACGTGAAAAGAAATTAGATTCTCAAAAAGTAAGTGGTTACCTTATTGGTTACCAGGAGAAATCTAAAGGGTATAGGCTCTACTGTCCCAATCATAGTTCAAGAATTATTGAAACCGGTAATGCAAGATTCATTGAGAATGGTGAAGTTAGTGGGAGTGTTGAACGAAAAAGTGTGAAAATAAATGAGGCAAAGGTAAATATTTCATTACCCATGAATGCACCTACTTCCACAGCAATAACAAATATTATTTCTATTGTTGGAGAACCCTTTGAAAATACTGAACAACATTTGGAGGAAATACTTCAAGAAGGAACTAACTCACAAATATCTAACATAAGTGAACCACAAAGAGTGTCATTAAGGAAATCTCAAAGAGAAAGAAAATCGGTTATTTCAGATGATTATGTGGGTTATTTGCAAGAGTCAGATTTTGATATTGGACTAAATAAAGATCCGGTTTCATTTTCACAGGCCATAGAAAGTACTGATGATAATGTATGGATTCCATGAAAGAAGAGTTAAAATTCATGGAATACAACAAAGTCTGGGATCTTGTTGAATTGCCAAAAGATTTCTAAAAGAATCGGGTGTAGATAGGTCTTTAAGAACAAACACGATTCGAATGGAAATATTGAACGATATAAAGTTAGACTTGTTATCAAGGTTATACTCAGAAAGGAAGCATTGATTATAAAGAGACATTTTCACTGGTCTCAAAGAAAGACTCATTAAGAATTATTATGGCTTTGGTTGCTCATTATGATTTAGAGTTACACCAAATGGATGTGAAAACTGTCTTTCTTAATGGAGACCTCGAGGAGGGAAGTTTATATGGACCAACCAGAGGGTTTTGAAATTAAAGAAAATTGTCAAATGGTGTGTAAGCTAAAGAAGTCAATATATGGACTTAAAAAAGTCTCACGGCAATGGTATATAAAATTTAATAATACCATAACATCTTTTGAATTTAAAAAGATCACCGTTGATCGATGTATATATCAAAAGATCAGTGGGAGCAAGTTTATATTTTTAGTCCTATATGTTGATGACATTTTACTTGCTGCTAATGATTTAGGCATATTGCATGAGACGAAAAACTTCCTCTCTATGAATTTTGAAATGAAAAATATGAATGAGACATCCTATGTGATAGGGATAGAAATATTTCGTGATAGATCACAAGAATTATTGGGAGTGTCTCGGAAAGGATATATCGAAAGAATTCTAGAGAGATTTAATATGAACAATTGTTCAGCAGGAATTGTTCCCATTCAAAAAGGGGACAAATTCAGTCTCACGCAATGCCCAAAGAATGCTGTAGAACTAAAGAAAATGGAGTTAATTCCTTAATCTTCTATTGTTGGAAGTTTGATGTATGCTCAAATTTGCATAAGACCGGATATTAACTTTGCGGTCGGAATGCTAAGAAGATATCAAAGTAACCCAGGAATTGATCACTGGAAAGCTGCAAAGAAAGTCTTGAGTTACCGGAAAGGAACAAAAGATTATATGCTCATGTATAGGAGATCCAATCATTTGGAGGTTTTTGAATACTCGGATTTAGACTTTGCTGGATGCATTGACACTAGAAAGTCCACATATGGTTACATGTTCCTATTAGCTGAAGGAGCAATATCGTGGAAGAGCCCTAAACAATCTGTCATTGCTACATCCACAATGAAAGCAGAATTTGTGGCATGTTTCGAAGTCACAATTCATGCATTATGGCTGCGGAATTTTATTTCAGGACTTGGGGTTGTCGACACTATTACCAAGCCGCTGAAAATTTATTGTGATAACACAATAACAGTATTCTTCTTCAAGAACGATAAGTAATCCAAAGGTACCAAACATATGGAATTAAAGTACTTTACCGTCAAGGAAGAAGTTCAAAAACAAAGAGTGTCACTTGAGAATATTAGAACTGATCTTATGATTGCAGATCCGTTAACAAAAGGCTTACAACCAAAGACATTTAAAGAACATGTTCAAAGAATGGATCTTGATTGTACTAATGATTGATGCATTTATGATGTTTTGACACTCTGAGCTCAATTACATGTTTCTGAAATACATGAATGAATTTTTTGTTTCTCATAATGGTGTACACATTATTATTTTGAGATATTACAGGATAAGTCTCAATAAGACATTATTGCGGACCATAATGTTATATGTTTTATAGCTTATGAACCTAGTATGATAGATCGCTAATGTAGTAGTATATGGAAGGGAGTATGTAACATAAAATTATGTATAACCGCCATAACTTACATTAGTGGTTTGTCATATTATGGTATGTATGGTGGACATTATAGAAGAGATTTATTTTATGCAGAAATAATGTTTATGTCATTAAATATTAATGTTATGTGGTTATTGGGTCAAGTGAGAGAATGTAAGAATTATTATTTTATTTATGGCCCAATTAATGTAAAGCTCATAACTAATATTTAATGAGGAATAGATCTCTTCCGTACACCGGTTATTTGATGGACGTACCGAATTAAGTCTTAATTAATTTAACCTCTATAAATTGGTCCTCCTTCCACCCATTAGGTTTACCACATATTCTCAACTCTTTCTTTTCCATCACTGACGCCTGTGGTAACGTAAGGCTAAGAGAAGGAGGTAGAAATCAATTCTCTACGTCTAATGCTTCTGCTTCTCTCTGCGATAATGTCAACCGCTTCAGATATATTTTCTGTAATGTCTCTTTGTAAAATTATCGTGTTCAAAATTCTGACGTGCATTAAAATTAAACTTACATTAACTTAAGCTAATTACTCAATGCAGTTATAAATTTTATACAAAATGTATGACTTTTATTTAAACAATCTGAAATCGGTTTGGTTGAATTCAATTAGTTCGATTTTTAAGTTTTTTTTATTTTTTATTTTTTATTTTTTAAATCTAGTAGTTCAATACTCTTGAATCAATAAAGAGTTGATATATAAATTTAATCCCGTTTGTCTTTACTTATTCATTTTAGATTTTAGACTATTTTAAAAAATAATAATTAATAAGAGTATTTTATTATAATACCGTATTAATTG
>JACEIK010006856.1:17357-39780 GCA_018107945.1 Datura stramonium
AAAAAAAAAAAAAAAGGATTTTGATTAATCACACCCCCCACACCCTACCTCCACTACCCTGTCACTCAATGTGCATGTGTGTGTATATATACTCACCAATGGTCTATTCATTCTCTTCGAAATTGCCTGTTTCAAAGTAGAAGAAGCTGAACAAGTAAGTTATCCATTTCTTGTTTATAGCTGTTTCCTTTTCATACTTTTTAACAAACTTGTTTCTTGTTTGTTCACATTTTTTGTGCTGCTCTTTGATGGAGTGTTGCTATTTTTTTTATGAGTTTCACCAGATTGTCCAAGCAGAAGGCACAAAAACAATGGGGAGATTTTCAATACCCATGAAGGGTTTTGTGCTGTTCTGCCTATGGGCAGTGATTGCAGAGGCAGAGTACCTAAAATACAAGGACCCAAAACAGTCAATGGGGGTAAGAATCAGGGACTTGATGAAAAGGATGACTCTTGAGGAAAAGATTGGTCAGATGACTCAGATTGAGAGGAAAGTTGCCTCAGTTGATGTCATGAAGCAATATTTCATTGGTATGTTTTGAAATATTGCTCTCTAGATTGTCATGGCCATTCTTGAATACTTGCTTGCTTTTTTAACCACAGATACCTGAATATTGCTCATTTGGTGTTTGAAAAATTCATTCTTTATGTGAATATATGGCTGCTTAGTATAAATGTCATATGGATTACAGATAAGTTATGTAAATCAAAGTGATTTATCCTAGGAGTTATATAGATTACAGATAAGTTATCTAAATCAAAGTGTTTTATCCTAGGATGATAGAATCTTTTGTGATAAGATTGGCGTTTAAATGAGGGGAACCCTGGAGCAACAGTAAAATTATTTCTATGTGGCCTATCATGGGGTTCAAACTGTGGATTTAGTCACCCCTTGTCTAAGGGTATGCTGTATACATCACAAATGATGCGGCCCTTCACTGGACCGTGCGTGCACTGGGTACCTTTTTTGTTGGCATAAATTGCTTATGTTATACCAAAAAAGTTTATTTTTTTAATCCTATTTTTTTAAAAAAAAAGGTTTTTAAATAGAACGTAGGAAAGGGGGTGGGCTACTTTCCTTATTCATTGTCATCCTGTATGNATTGTCATCCTGTATGTTGGAGTTCATTTTATCTCTAGATTGACATGACCATTCTTGAATGCATGCTCGTATATTCACCAAAGATGCGGAACTTTGCTCAATTGGTGTTAAGAATCATGTTTTTGTGTATATTTGATTGCATGTGTTATCTTATACAGCTTACATAGAAGTGACTTCTAAATCAGGGTGTTTCATCGTGAAAAGGGAGGAATTTTTTGTAATAACATTTGCATCTAAGGAAACAAGAAAAAAAAGGGTTGATCTGCTTTTTACCGCAGTGTATATTGGAATTCATTTTTATAAAAATTCTTCTGGCAGGGAGTGTATTGAGTGGTGGAGGGAGTGTTCCTGCACCTAAGGCCTCTGCTGAGGATTGGATCAATATGGTAAACGAGATTCAAAAGGGTGCTCTTTCGACCCGCCTTGGTATTCCAATGATTTATGGGATTGATGCAGTTCATGGCCACAACAATGTGTATAATGCTACTATTTTTCCTCACAATATTGGGCTTGGTGTCACCAGGCAAGTATATAAATTTTAAGAACTATGCATCTGATTTTTGTTCTAACTATCGGAAGGTACCATACGGTTGCTTTTAGAATGTAGTGAGAGCTCATCTTTTTAATTTGATTATTAAGATGCATAATAAGCAAATTTTCACTTCTCAATCATTTGATACCTTAGGATCAAGAAATGATCTTTGGCGTTGAGGTCAATTATATTCCCAAAAGAAAATGATCCCGTTATGTATTTTCAACTTTCCCTAATGTGCTGTTGAATCTCTAATAGGCATTTCTAAGAATTACTGGATTTTTATTCTAGCTTAAAATGCTTTATCTTTCATCGATTTGAGTTAAAAAATTGTCACTTTAATGAAGGGACCCTGATCTTGTGAAGCGGATTGGGGCTGCAACTGCACTTGAAGTTAGAGCCACAGGAATCCCATATGCTTTTGCTCCCTGCATTGCAGTAAGTTGATATGATATGAACGAACTTTTTGGTGAAGTTGCAATTCTATTTCTTTGTTATCTGAATAACTGTGTTATGGTAGGTATGCAGAGATCCTAGGTGGGGCCGTTGTTATGAAAGCTACAGCGAAGATCACAAGATTGTGCGAACCATGACAGAGATAATTCCTGGCTTACAAGGAGATTTGCCTGCTAATTCTCGCAAGGGTGTTCCCTTTGTTGACGGGAAGTATGAACCTCTACCAATTTTCACATCTGCTACTTTCCTGTTCCTATTAAATAATTTACACCAGTCACAAGCTTAGGGAATAAAATGAAGATTACTTCATCAAAAAAACAAAAAAACAAATGATGATTAATGATTTATCTTACAAATTCCTCCATAAGCATAAAACTTTTATGAGAAGGCCACATGACAGGTGGGACGTAGTGATCTTTTTATATCAGTGTCATTTATTCACTTCACATGGAAGTTCTCTGCTGTACTGGGCAATTTTGGATTTGATATCTAAGAATCAATACTTGTTGGTTACAACATATAACTGGTCCTATCATGGTCCAGCATAGTATTTATCTTGATAATGACCTTTAACAAGTTTGTGTATTGTTGATCTGTGTATCAAATATTATTGAACCGTGCAATTTGGTTTAATTACATTATTATGTTTACCATGATATTGTAATAGTTTGAATCTCATAGTCTTCTTCAGGATTGTGAGTTATCTCACTTAATTAACCAAATGGTCGTTTCACTTGGCTGGTTTTGTGTATAACCATCTTTTAACCCGAACTTTGGGATTAACTATCACTGGTAACACGTTACAGCCGAGTACTCTGACATAAGTTTGTCAGTCAATCAATTAATTTGGGGGAAATTTCTTATAGACACTATAAACTGCTACCTCTCATGTGAAATTACATATTTTCCTACAGTGCACTAAATTGTGTTTTCCTCTTAATGTGTAGAGATTTTACCATCATTATAAATTTTCTTTAGAATATAGAATCTTCTCTCTTTTACAATTTTGGACATTAAAGTGAGTTTTAAGTATTGTTTAGGATAATGTTTTTGGTACTAGAATAATTCTGAATAATTCTAGACATTTTGATTAATACTATTCTAAATTGCTTCTAACCTCCAACCCTGGTGCTTCTATTTTTATCGTCCTTTGGTGTGGAACATTTGTTTGATTGAACTTTCAACTGGTTAAGGTCAAAGGTAGCAGCCTGTGCCAAACATTTCGTGGGAGATGGTGGCACAGTGATGGGAATCGATGAAAACAACACTGTAATTAACTCAAATGGTTTATTTGGCATCCACATGCCTGCATATTATGATTCAATCATAAAGGGTGTTTCAACGGTGATGGTGTCTTACTCAAGCTGGAATGGGGAAAGGATGCATGCTAACCGAGATCTTGTCACTGGCTTCCTAAAAGACAAGCTCCACTTCAGGGTAAGAATGATTAGTTAGGCTCATCAGAATCAGTAGTTGAGGTCAAGTAGGGATAACACCTCTTTTGGTCTGTGTCTTTTTCAGGGTTTTGTCATTTCTGATTGGCAAGGCATTGACAGGATTACAAGCCCACCTCATGCTAATTACACTTATTCAGTTCAAGCTGGAGTTTCGGCAGGAATTGACATGGTTGATTTGTTATGTTTGACCTAGAATCTTTTTTATCAAAATGGACGGTTTTAGTTACTCTATATGATTGTTTCGTCTATGCTGCAGGTTATGGTTCCACAGAACTATACAGAGTTTATTGATACTCTGACTCTGCTAGTGAAAGATAATGTCATTCCCATGAGCAGAATTAATGATGCTGTGAAGCGAATATTGAGAGTTAAGTTCACCATGGGTCTCTTTGAGAACCCACTGGCTGACCTTAGCTTGGTAAACCAACTTGGTAGCCAGGTAATATTTACCTGCTTGTTATCTGGAAACTATTTCAACTCTTGGGATCTAATTCATGTTTGTGGTAAATTTAACCTGCTTCACCATCTCTCTATAGGAGCATAGAGAATTGGCAAGGGAAGCAGTAAGGAAATCGCTTGTCCTTTTGAAGAACGGCAAGAGCACTAGTCAGCCATTACTTCCCCTTCCAAAGAAAGCACCAAAGATACTTGTAGCTGGAACTCATGCAGACAATTTGGGTTACCAATGCGGAGGCTGGACAATAGAATGGCAGGGTGTCGCAGGCAATGATTTAACAGTCGGTATGTCTTCTCACAGTATGTAGTTTCCACTTTACCACAAGTGACACTTTTGGGCCCTCTTTTGGTAAGGGCTCTGCTATTTCATTTTAGAAGCAACAACACACAGATAGCAGAAACATGCCCTTTTTTCAGGTTTTACCAGTTCCACTTTCCGTGGGCGATTAATGTAGGACCTGATAGTATGAAAATTCTTCTACATGTCAGTGTATATAAAAGTTAAAACTCTTGTAGCATTGTAGAGAGAACTTGATATATCTCTATATTTGGCAGGAACCACCATTTTAAGTGCTATTCAGAAAACTGTGGATCCTTCTACACAAGTAGTGTACCAGCAGAATCCTGATGCAAACTTTGTGAAGTCCGACGAATACGACTACGCCATTGTTGTAGTAGGTGAAGTCCCATATGCAGAGATGTTTGGTGATAGCTCAAATCTAACAATAACAGAACCTGGTCCCAGCACTATCAACAATGTCTGTGGGGCTGTGAAATGTGTTGTAGTTGTAGTATCTGGTCGTCCAGTCGTGCTAGAGCCTTACGTTGATAAAATAGATGCACTCGTTGCTGCTTGGCTTCCGGGGACTGAAGGCCAAGGTGTTGCAGATGCTTTATTTGGTGACTATGGTTTCACTGGTAAACTTGCTAGAACTTGGTTCAAGTCAGTTGACCAGCTCCCTATGAACGTCGGCGATGGCCACTACAATCCCCTCTTTCCCTTTGGATTTGGTCTCACAACTCAGCCAGTGAAAATGAATTAAAAGACAAGAATGATACTAGTCAACAGAAGAGAAGGTACAGAAGGAACTATTAAGTCCTTTTTAGATGTTATTGGACAAACACTGCTTTAGATAGCACCAGGGGTAAACACTTTGCCAGAAAAGCTAGTAAGATATTATCCATTACTGAAACTGGAGAAAGAGCACAAGGCAGAAAACTGTATTGAGGGCTTCCCTTTGAATATATATGATGATGGATTATTATGATTATTATTACTCCCTCCGTTTCAGTTTGTTTGTTTTAATACGAAGTTTAAGAAAATAAAGAGTATGTTGAATCATGTGATTTTAAACTAAAGATATGTAAGAGTACGTTGAAATTAATGAGGAAAGATGCCTTCTTTTTTTAAACAGACTAAAGTAAAAAGGTAAGAAATAAATTGAAAAATTGGGAGTATTTAATTATGATTATGATGGTTTGTTCCTGTTACAAAAATATTTGTAGAGTGGTGAGACAGCATGTCTCTTTAAATTTGAGTACTTAAGACGAAAAGAAAATTTTCAAAAGTAAAAAAACAAGGTTTTAGCCGATTGTGTGTGCCAATTTTTTCTTCAATTCTGTTAGATTGACACGTCTATTAGATATTTTATTGTTTTTTTCTTACAATCCTATCAAATACTTTTCTTTTAAGCCGAAGATCTATCAAAATCTGCAAAGATAGAGGTAATATCTATGTGCATCCTACTCTTGTGTCTATCAGGTTAGACCTTAACTGGAAACCCCTTGAGAAGAAAAAAAAAGACATGTCCTTTCTGTCGCATCCAACAATCTCGATTGACTGTACAAAGTACTCCAAGATTTTAAGTTCTCTGCATTTAATTTTACAAGAATTAAGAAGTTAATTGAGTAAACACAGTCAACAAGCAAAACATTGGTGAAGAAATCAAATTTTCGAACACAATGGAATAGATGAATAAACAAAGCCATCTTTGTTCATATATTACATAAGTACGTTTGTATGAAGTAAACGGTATAAAAATAAAGTTGTCAACATTTACATAAATGATCAGGCATCCATTACTCTTTAGAACTACTACTCATTAAAGTTAGCATAAGTATTCTACAAAACCAACGATTCAGCATATCCCACAAGGAAGCACCAGCAGCAACAAGTAGCACAATAACAGACGCGCTTCTTCATCTGCCATCCACACCTCCTGTGTCACTTTACCAGAAAATAAATTAAAACCAATTAAATGATCAATCAAAAAACAAATTCAGTAGCTTAACTAAACACAAATCAAAAATTTTTTTTCTTGAAAGATGGGAGGTTGGAAATTGGAATGTTGTTGATTCTGGTTGGTCAACCTCAGAGTAGAAGCAACTGCAAAAAGGAATGTATTTGGAGATGCATCAAATGCTAGCATATTATAATGCTCACCTCAATCAGTTATGTGATTGATCATGCTCAATAAAATCTAAGGCTTCTTCCCTGGACACAACAGTGACACGGCTAACTCTATTTTTGTGTATTACACCATATATCTTGTCAGCGACTTTCACAAGCTCTGGGCGAAATGTCGTCGTGATAAATTGTGTGCTACCCCTGTCTGCCAAATCACGAACCATATCTAGCAAATTACAGTCAAAGGAAAACAAGGAGGTATACATGGAGACAATAGAGAGAGGAGAAGGAATGCAGGAAGTAATTTCAATTCTAGGATACTCCCCACAGCTGTTCTGTACTGAGGATCTAGTGCTGCATCTATCTCATCAAAAAGATAAAATGGGGCAGGATCACATCTTTGTATGGCAAATATAAGTGCCAGCGCTACCACAGTTTTCTGGCCCCCTGATAACTGTTTCATTGACTGTGTTTCTCCTTGTCCCGTGAATGAAACCTATTGTAAGAACATTAAATTCAACTAAAGTACCACTTGAAAATTAGGTCAAAAGATGCAGATTTCAAAATATGTGTAAACAGCACAAGATTCCATTACTGTTCTTTGTATAATTGTCAGAACTATTGCTCCAAAATAGAATTCAATAATGATGAGATGGTCACAAACAGCAGAAGATAAATGGTAAGAAATGCATGCCTTCACTTTCACACCAATATATTTCTCAACCCTTCCCTCCACATCAGCACGCGGCTCATCATCATCAGGATCATTGTCATCTTCCTCACCTTCCTAGAAGCAACACAAGACTCCAGTGATCATCATCATTCAAACCAGCTTACACAGACCCAAAAGCTCATCCATACAAAAAATAAATGTGTAAAACAACCATTTTATACATGCAAAGTCTGATAATGATAAATAGCCAAGTATGTATCAACTTAGTATTGCTTAGTGATAATGTTGCATGCAATACTTTAAGGACACCTACAGGGTCACATCACACAGATGTTTCTGGGACCATCAATTGTGTTTTCTTGACTTTGTCCTGCCATATTCTCAAAAATCAAGCACCTAACACTTTGAAACAAGCATTAGGTTGTTGAATATAAGTTCAAGAAGATGTTTACATCATGTATAATAGTTTAAAGTCTCAATTATTGAGATAAAGATTAAAATTGATCAAATGACAGTTTCCTAGTTAAGCAAAGCCCAGAGGTCTAAGCAACTTTATTGATTGTCATTAGACTGTCTAAGAAACCCTCGTGTCTGGCTATCGAGATGTTATGTCATGTTTTTAGCTTTCAAACTCACCAGGAAATAAAGAGGCGGCAAAGAAATATTCCATCACCCATCCATAATTATGGAACTACAATGATTTTAAGAAGAAAATGGGAACGTGAGCACCAAAGAAATGCCATTAGGCAATTATCATCTTAAGCCTCTAAATATGCACTTTTTTGACTCATAAATATAATCTAGCTAGATTCTATTAAATTTATTTTACTCAATGATAATTACAATTTGGGGAACTGAAAATCTACTCGTTACTTGACATCTAGTTCACACTTCAGGTGTCCAGTTCCGGTGTGTCAAAAATAGGCATGTGTCATCAATTATGGGTTTGGATGATCCTCCCCTCATAGACTAACTCTTAGGGTTAAGCCTAATATCCATCTCCTTAACAACCCTTTCTCTCTTCTCTCTCTTCCTCCTTCCTTCTCTATCTTCTCCTCCCTTCTCTTCCCTTCCAGCACCGTCTCATGGAGTATCAAAATAATTTACATTTTGTTTCCACTGGGAAATCTTTCGAACTCAGAGATGCAGGCGAAGGATGGTACGTCCTGACAGAAAGAGGAAAAAGATTCTCGTGCAAGATATCTGTTGATGAAATCAGCCTCCATGGCATATGCGAGGCTCTCAGACTAGCTTCCAAAAAGAAAGGAGACTATTACAGGCGATGAGGCTGGAAACCTGCTTATCACCATTACAAAGTTTTTGTCAACTATAACTGCTATGGGCGGTTCGTTCGCATCGAAACGTGGACAGGGGATACGATGAAGGCAGTGATAGTCCCAGAGGGTGATCTAAACTGGGGATGGGACGAGATAGCAGTAAAAATAATGCTTTTCCTGGGATGAAAGAAGGCAAGGAGTCGACAGGAAAATAGGAAAATGCCAGAGGAGGAAGATGACAGCAAGCATTTCCTCAACAGATGCCTGGTCGGAACTTTCAACGACCCATTTAGCAGCAATCCCAATCAAGAGGTGATACAAAAATGGTTCTCTGCCAAATGGAAGACATCAGCCAGCTTAAGAGCAACCCAGATGTCTCATAACCAGTTTCTCTTCGAACTACCCTCTAGGCAAGAAGCTGTAAGAGTTCATGCCGGAGAATGGTTCTTGAACGGACGCCGACTATTATTAGAGTGGTGGTCACAAATGGCAGGGACCGAAATAGCGCCTCCTAGATCGGAACAGAAATGGATTAGGGCTTATGGAATCCCCATTTATGCGTGGAAGATTGATACTTTCAAAACAATCGGCAACTACTGCGGCGGCTTTATAGGCATAGACGAAGACACAAAACATAGAAAACACTTCTCATGTGCCAGGATCTGTGCCAGAAATGGATTAGGGCACTGGATTTTTGATGTTATGATTATTAATGAAATGGCGGCGACACCCCAAGCCAGTTCCGATCACCGTCGCTAAAAATAGGGCAAGGCTCGGAGAAGATGAATAGGTGGGGTTCTAGGTTCTGTTCTGTCAGACCTAGACACGTGGGGGAGCAGTAGACAACTGGCCACTCTAATTCAAAACAGCCGGACCCTCAGCAAAAACCGGGCCCAGTAGTGGATATTTTCAATTACTCACGGCCCAAAACTTCAGATGCCCACATCAAGGCTGTAAACCCTAACTTGGCCCAAACTCTCAACTATTATAAGCCTACTAGAAAGAAAGCTCACTTCAAATCATTCTCCCCTAAACCCACTCTAAAGAGACGGAGAGCGATAAGGCAATTAGCAGTCTCATCTGCGGGAGTCCACCAACAAATATCCATCAACGCAAAGTCAGAGCAGCATGCAGTAACTCCATCTCTTACATCGGAGGCCGACGACGAAGCTGACTCCGAAGGAATCTCTTTCGTTAACAACCTCAGAGGTCTCTCTCATCGCCTTAACTGGCCAGAAATAGCATCAACAGTCCTGACATGGTCAGATACAGACACATGCAATGAACCTCTTCCTCTTAGCAGCATGAGAGGATAATCAGGAGCTCTTTCGATAGCCAACTTGATATTGAACACCTTCAATAATTGAAACCTCAAAGTGGTCAAAGCTAGTGATGGGTAAAGTTACGTATGAGATCAAATACATTAGGTTTGAACAGTCTTCTGATCTTATTATGAGAATGGATCAGAAAGATTAGACCAACAAAAGAAAAAGGTGAATCTAGCAGCAAGGGCAAGAGGAAGAAAAGGGAAATTGAAGTCCAAAATTTAATCTAGCCATTATCAACTATGATGGGAGGAATAAGTGCTTGACAGGGGCAGGCAAGGCAGTTTGGCGATCAGATGAGAGCAAGAATCATAGCTGGAACGTTCGGGGCTAAATGATGGGAGGAAAAGGAATACCATCAAATCATTAGTTCGCAAATGGAAAACCGACATCCTGTGCTTGCAAGAAACAAAAATGGAGGCTTTAACTGACTTCATGATTTACCAAATATGGGGGAATAAATGGGCTGAATGGTCAGAATTGAAGGCCAGCGGTACTAGAGGTGGTATCATCATAATATGGGACAAAAGATGGTGGAAATGCATTGATGCTCTTCACGGGTGCTACACAATGACATGCTTTCTTAAGAGCTTGCAAGAGGACTTTAGATGGGCCTTCACAGGAGTTTATGGTCCTCTGACGTTATAGAGAGGAAAAGAGTTCAGTAGAACTGGGTGCAATAAGAGGGATTTGGAGTGAACAATGGATGGTGGGAAGTGATTTCAATGTTTGTCGATATGCGACTGAGAGGTTGAATTGTATAAGAAGATCAACTGCGCGAGGATTTCATAACTGATCCAAGACTTCCAGTTAAGGGACCTCCCCTTGCAAGGAGCACAGTTCACATGATCCAAGGGAGATAGCAATCAACAAGCTTCAAGGATCGATCGATTCCTTGTATCAACTGAATGGAATGACAGCTTCAAAGCCATTAAACAGGTCGAACTTCCAAGATTAATTTCAGACCACAGACCCTTACTACTAGAGTGTGGCGACTGGGACACAACCTCATCCTATTTCAAGTTTGAAAACATGTGGCTACAGCAGCCAGGGTTCATTGATCTATTAAAGGGTTGGTGGCAGAGCTACAACAGTAGAGAGCACCTGATTTTATACTTATCCAGAAGCTGAAAAACTTGAAGGACATTGCAAATTGGAACAAGGAGGTGTTTGGTAAGCTGGAAACAAGGAAAACCAAGGCTCTGGAAGATCTAGCAGCTTTAGAACAACAAACAGGGCGGGACTCCATCACAACTTGAAAAAAGAAAATTTTTTGAAGCTGAAACAGGAAATTGAAGAGATCGCAGAAGCTGAGGAGACTTCATGGAAGCAAAAGTCCAGAAGTCAATGGCTTAAAGCAGGGGATAGAAACACAAAATATTTTCAAGCTATACCAACTCCAGCAGAGTGCAGCTCCATCAGCTTCAAGTAGGACATAATATCACAGATGACAAAAGAAGAGATCAAAGGGGAGATACTAGAATTTCTGCAAAATCTCTATATGGAATCTGAACCATGAACCAATATCAAGTTTTGAGGATGTGGCAGAACTCTCAATAGAGGAGAGTGAGATGCTAGAGGGGATTTTTTGAGTGATCAAAGGAAGTGTTTTTATTATCAAATCATGTGCCCAGATAAAAGCAGGGCCAGATGGGTTCACTATGAAAACTTTCTTCCAAAAATCATAGGGTTTAGAATTCAAACATGAGATCAGTCACCTAAACTATTTTCCACGAGCACTGTTACATGGTAAGGTCCTGCAACTCCACTTTCATTGCCCTGATCCTCAAAAAGAGGAGCCATTTCAGCTTAAGGATTTCAGGCCTATAAGTCTCATTGGTTGTATACAAGATCCTAGCAAGGTGTTAATAGAGAAGACTGAAGAAGGTTATTGGTAGCTGGTCTCCTCCCATCAAAGAAATGCCTTCCTCAAGCATAGACAGATTACTGATGCAGCCCTCACCCAACGTACAGGGTACTAGACTAGAGGATCAAGCAGGGTTCGGAGTTATGTGCAAATTAGATGTGAAAAAGCTTTTTGACCAACTAAACTGGTCTATCTTATTGCAGTACTGAAAAAGATGGGCTTTGGTGCAAAATGACTGAAGTGGATGAGATACTGTATCACCACAATCAAATGCTAATTCTAATAAATGGTGGTCAGTGGGCTTTTCTCTCCTCAAAAGGGATCAGACAAGGTGATCCACTCTCACCCTTTGTTCATCCTAGCCATGGAAGGATTAAGCAAAATGTTGGTGGCCAATCAGCTGAAATGGATCAAAGGATTTAGTGTTGGTGGCAGAAGCACAGGAAGCACAATCTCAGCCTCTCATCTTCTGGCCATGCTGATGACACTTTGGTTTTCTGCGATGCTGAAGAATCTCAACTGCTATATTTAAACCTCACTCTACTCCTATTGAAGCACTGTCAGGACTACATATCAACAAGAGGAAGAGCATTATCTATCCAGTCAATAACGTCCCAAACATTGACATACTGGCTGGCATTTTGGAGTTTGCAACATTTAGGACTCTTCCTTGCACATATTTGGGTCTACCTCTGGGAGCAAAATTCAAAAGCTGCGATATCTGGAATGGAATTGTGGAAAATTTTGAAAAAAGGTTAACCACGTGGCAGCTTCAATACTTGTCTCTAAGGGCAGGGTCACTCTCATCAGTAATTTGTGCTTGGCTTATACCCACTACTTCATGTCTCTATTTCCTATCCCAAGCAAAGTGCTAGGAAAGCTGGACAAGATAAGGAGAGATTTCTATAGGAAGAAACAACAGCTCAAGCAAACTCCATCTATTAAAATGGAACAAAGTTTTGAACCAAGGAGAGGGAGGACTGGGGGTGAGAGATCTGTCAACTCACAACAAAATCTGCTAAAAAAATTGGCTTTGGAGGTACGGCACAAGGACCAAGCCTAAGGAAAGAGGTAATTAAATCAATCCATGAGGCAAAGGACAATTGGAGTTCCCAGACTTCAGTGCTCCATATGGAGTTGGGATCTGGAAATACATCAGCAAGTTAGGTAATGAATGTTCTCAGAGGGTTCATTTCAGGCCAGGAAATGGAGCTCATGTCAAGTTCTGGGAAGACAAATGGCTTGGAAATCTTTAAAAAATGCGTATCCTGAACTTTTCAACATGGCACTAGACAAGGCTTCCTCAATCGCTCAAAACAGGAGCAACAACACCTGGGATATTCATTTCAGAAGACACCCTCAAGACTGGGAGCTGCAGAACTTACTGGAATTGCTAGCCAGAGTGGAAGCCTACAACATTGACTCAAACACCCCAGATAAAATGAGACGGGGCAGCAAAGGTCTTTTCTCAGTTAAAGAATGCTACAGACAGCTGGGTCACCAAGATCAAGTTATTGACTCATGGCCTTGGAAATTGGTTGGAGGACAAACTACCTACTAAGATCAAGTGCTTCCTGTTGGCTAGCTCTCAACAGTGCCAGCCTCAATATAGACAATCTAAACAGGAAGGGATTCCAACTGGTCAATAGATGCTATCTTTGCAACTCTCAACTGGAAACTGTCAATCATCTCTTTCTGCACTGCCCAGTGCCGCTGACCTATGAATCTGTTTTTAGTATTTTTGGATTAACATGGGTAATGCCTCGTAATCTAAGAGGTATACTTTAGCTGGAATCTATGGAAAGTTGACAAGACCATCAAGAAGACCTGGCAGATGATTCCTGCTGCAATTTTTGGACCTTTGGAATGAGGGAAGCAGAAGGTGATTCAGTGGCATCTCAACTCCAAGCCAACTCCAAGCTACTCTCTTAAAGCTAAATGTTTAGTTAGCCTCTTTTGTTGGACAATGCTGTCCCCAGTTACTAGCCCAGTACTTTTTCTAGACTTTATAGCACTTTAGTTCTTGACTGAGACATTGTATCTGAGGCAAACAATGCTCTCCTACTCTTTTGTTCTTTTTGTAATTAGCCTAATGTATCATTGCATCTCCTTGATGCCTTTTAATGAATTACATTACTTCACCAAAAAAGAAATGCCATTAGGCCCTAGGAAGTCAAATTGAAAATGAGGAATAAACTAGCCCCGGATATGTAATCCAAAAGCGTATATTATCCGATACTGGCATAAATACTTAGAAATTACAATAGGTTAAGAATCAGCAATACTACTCATGCAACTTTTTTCTTTGGCCAGGGGACACTCGAATAACTATTATACACTACAGTTATGTCTGTCGCTGTGTTTAAGTGCTACTCCATTTATTATAGCCTCTTAATCTCTCCATTTTTCATTGGACAATTTATTGGATTCTTCCTTTGAGGTTTAAGTTCTAGCTATATGTAATCTACTGAATACTCCATATGAGAGATAGATACTTTGATTTTTTAAAGCCAGCTAAGCATTCAGGAAGTTCAACAACCAATATACTTTCACTTTCTTATAAGCCAATTCTAGTAGTTCATTGTTTTTCAAGTTTTTCCTCAGCAAATAATTTGTTGAGCTTTGTCTATTGAGTTTCTGTTTCTTTTGTTCACTTGCATAAATTCAGTGATAAGTTTCAAAGACAAAGTAGAGGAAAGAAACGGTTGTCATTTTACACGCAAATAAAACTTACATTCCATTGTGGAGAGGTACTTGGCCATATGTAACCATATAGATTATTCTCATTAAGAAAGTTCCATTTCAAAAATTTTAAAATTTCTTACAAGTATTTGCACTTTTTTTAAACACATCTACATGTGATGTCGATCTCCATGACTTTAAGAAAAATAACTCATTAGTATAAAATATGGTTTAATTTCCATGAGACTTATCATATACACAAAGGGAATCTGTTTATTGTTAGTTTACCATAATGAGCGCTTCGAACAGAGCAAGAGGGAGTATGAAAATGAGCAAGAGATAACCCAATAAAATAGACACATACTGTGCTATGTGATGAACAAAACAAACCTTTTTCTTCATCATAACCAAGAACCCATGACCTCCTTGCACAAGTTGAGAGAATACTTCACGGAAATGTTTAGCCACACCCTTGAACGTGCGCTCAATTGATTCATCCTTTCTCATATCCAAAACAGATATAAGTTCCTTGATTTTCTGCCAAGATTGATGCAACGCAAATGAAGGAAGCCAAACTCAAATCTGCTATTAAAACATAAACAAACAAGTTCAAATCCACAAAATACACGAATTTATATACCTCATCCCCAGCATCCAGTTCAGCTTGCCTTCTTTGGAGTTCTTCTCTTTGCTCGGTGAAATTTACATATTGATCAAGTGCCTTTTTGTTTACATGACTGAATTGTTGCAGCTGCTCATTACACTTGTGCAGCATCTTATATAATTCTTTTACATTCCTTCTTTTGTACCTAGAATTTACATTAATCACCAAAGTAATGACGTTATTTATACATTTACAAACACCCTCTTTATATTTATAGCCAACTAGCAAGTAAGCAGTTCCCACCATTATGTCAGAAGAACATAAGCCAATGCACCTGTCTAAGGTAATATATGCATGTATACAAATCACCTCCATTTTTATGTCTATTTTGTCCGTAGTTGAAAACAAGATTTTAGAGGTCAAAAAGGTTTAAAATATGCATATATTTAAACAACTTAATACTTTGAACATCACAAGAACACAGGCTTATACTATAAGGCCTGCTTTTAGAGTATCTCCACCTTTTCTTTCCTAAACTTTTAACACAACAAAAAAGAAAATAGATGGGGTAGAGGGCAACAAGGAAAATATAAAGGTCTATAAGTTATTCCTGTCATGAAGCACAGACATTAAAAAAGGACAAAAACAAATGCAATTCTAACAAGCAGATAAAGGATGATAGCTTACTGTCTTACTCTCGAGTAGCAAAATGCAGCAACACACAAGTATGAATAAGATCAACTACTTATGGCAAGAGATGGAGACAAATATTCTCTGGGTTTTAAGATAAGACAGCAATCTAGACATTATCATCAGCCAAACCGACACCAAATTATCGCCTCACTTTTAACAACCATCAATTTCTCACATTCTACTGAGAGAGTGTGAATGGCACAAATGGCACTCTTGAATTCCAACATTCTACTGCAAAAAATAGGAGAGAGTTCACTTCTATGACGTGGATTAATGCATCATTTCAACTACATGCAAACACTTGAACAATTTCAAACTGGACTAATAATACATTTTACAATGTTTTGATGAAGGATGATTCGAAAGGCAATCATGAGGCAAGCTAAGGCCAAAAAGCCTCAGCACAATCATAATTTGTGAGATTATACCTTCTAATCAAGTTATATATGTCTTAAAGGTTCTTCTACATGCAAAAAGAAGATACTTAATAGGCAATTTAGTCATTAGATCTTATTCTAACATCCTATAGAGGTTCACCAAACAAAACCAAACATATGGAACAGCTTGGGCAGTTAGGCTCCAACCTTTTTTACTTCGCAATATTAAAAGCTAATATTACTACATAACTTCTTCCAATATGTCCCATATGTATTAATATTAAGAAAATATTACTATGCAACTTTTCCCAATATGCCGTACATGTACCACTGTTCCTTTATTGATTAGATTTTGTTGAATACCTAAAGGGCATATACTCAGGGATCCTGTTCACCTTACAATATCACCATTTAAACACAGTTTATTATAAAAGTCACTCACGGTTGTATCTATATCTGCATGTTTGTGACTTCTAGCACAAGAAGTTCTATCAAATAAACATTAAAAGAAATAAAAGGAAAATAGAGCTTTCATATTTAAATGCCGAAAATGATATATGCATATTTAGAGAAGAGCAGTACGTCTCAAAGGCATCAGTAGATAAAGGACCCAGCTCTCGGATTTTCTTCGAGTATTCTTCTTGCTTGGCAAGATAGGTGTTCCGTTTACTTAGTAGCTGTTCCAATTCTTTTGCTTCATCCTGAAGTGTATTCTGATACTTATCTTCAAGAGCCTGTAACAAAATTATGTATTAGCACAAAACTAAACAGGCCATGTGAAGTTAAAATAGAATAGAGAATATTTGCCTTCAGATTATCCTTTTCCTGTTTGATCTGCTTGAGCCTCCTGTTTCTTTCATCTATACTTCGAGAAACCCCTGTGCAGGCCATCTTTTGTATTAAAAATGTTGAATGTATACGATACCAAAAGCTTCAAAATCAAATAAGGGACTCACTTGTAAGCTCTTTAGTCACATGGTCAACTAGTGAGTCTGCATCCTTAAGTTCCTGATTCTTGCTCTCAACTTCACCTTGTAGCATATCAACGTCAACAGAAGAATTCAGCGCCACTAACTCTTGTTTTCGTCTTTCAAGATTTGTTGACAGATTCATCTCAAGCTCCTCTTTTCTAGTTTCAGTCTACAAAAGCCAATAGAAAATGAGCAAGTGATTTGTATTGATATGTCATATACTGACTTAAGAAATCTTGAAATTAACAAACCTCTATCCGATTTGCCCTGCAGGCAATCAGCTTCTCCTTAAGAGAAGTGATTTCAGGGTTCAAACGTGACAAAGAATCTCGCTCTTCCGGTGTTAAATGATCAACAAGTTCTGTTCCCATTTCATCTTGTTTCATAGCTATATTAGCTCTGAGCTGATCTATTTGACTCAGAATATTACCAAGCAGTTTCTCCTGCAAATATTGACAGTCTGTAACTGTAGAAGAAACACAGTAGTGGCAAGAGATCCTAAAGTTTTTCAACAGGAGGCACCTTCTTTTGAAGAGCTTTTAAGATGGAGTGTCTCTGTCTGTCAGCATTACCAATGTCTTGTTTAAGCTGTTCTAATTCAGACTTGTCGTGACCCAGGCCAGCATCATTTTTCTGCTGCTCAGCCACAAGTTCATTAATTTTCTGGTCTATCTGTGGGAAAAGCTAAGTGAAACCATACAAGATGAAGGGTCTACAATGAACATCTTTAGAACACTGGACATATAAAGCCAGTGACACCAAGAAAGGAAAACTATCTGACCTTGTAGTTGCCTGTAACTTTCTAATCCACACAAAAGAATTGTTGGCAACACTTTCAAAAGTGAAAGGAAATAAGCAATGCATGTTGACTGTTGAGACTTGAGTACAACACAGAAGGAAAGTTTTACTCCAATTAACTATAGTAGAAAAACCCAGAACTATATATTAGTTTATACATATTGAAGTTCCATCATCTCAGTGCCCATTAATTGCTTTAATACATTCAAGCTCAATTGAGTAGACTTATGTTCAAATTGTATCAGTTAATAGAGAAGATACAACACGGAAGCTGTCTTTGACAAGTTTCTGCCATTTCAGATTTTCCAGCCTACCTCCCAGTCCTTAACTTACTGTGGTGCCTTATACCAGAAAACTGACTTCGTTAACGAGGTAGACTGGATGTCAACCTGAAAATATCTCCACACTGTACAATCCAACTTATAGTGACTAACTAATGGCATTTTAGTAAGTCTGTATGTATATTTCATATAAATAGCCTTCATAAGCTGTGTCAACCTAGACGCCCCCGCAAGGAGGATATTTTAAAATTAACCAAAAAATTTAACTAAATGCACGACTCATTTATACACAGAATCAAATTCACATGAAAGTGAATAGACACTGGCCCAACAGCAGAGTTGGTTGATCCAAGCAGGCCTACACCAAGACAAGACACCTTCCCTCCTTCCTTCACTCTGCGATAGCCCGACCGATTCTATGGTTCTCCCTGGTTACGAGGCCTCACGCCGGTACAGTTAGGTATTCCTTTGTTGATGTTGCTTCCTAGATGAACTTACAAGATGGAGGACATGTTCGAGGCATGGAAACAGCCTCTTTGCACAAAAGGAAGAGGAAGGCTGTACATATACTCCCATCTCTCACTAGACAAGGAGCACTTCGTTCATCAAATGATGAGGAAAGAACACACATGTAATTATAACATTAATGGGTGTTTCATCAAAAAAGTTTCTAGTTTGAGTTCAAAACCATATCATCCGGTTAAAAGTTCCACAGGTGCTAGAAACTACTAGTTATCTTAAATTTCACAGTGGCTAAAAACCACTGGTCCTGTAACTTAGTCGAAGATGTGTGGAGTCCAATACGAAATGCGTGAAGTGTGTTCAGAAGTCAACGGAATTACCTTCAGCAATAGTAGAAGCAAAGATAGAAAAGCATAACACACTAAAATAAAAAGGGCACTGGACAATATTAAGATGTAAAGAGACACAGAAAGGATATCTTGAAGTTTATATCTAACTTCCTCAAGTTCACGCTCCTTCAGGTTGATGGACACTGTATTCTGTTTGATGGTGCTCATATACCTCAACTTCGAGCGTCTATGATCATAAAATCCACCAGTCATGCCACCCTTTTTACTAACTTGGTCACCTGCAAAAACATGTCAGGTCTGATCAGATCAGGCTAATGCAACTAAAAACCAATCAAATTAGTCAGACTGAGGTGGCTTGAGTCCTAACCTTCCAGAGTGATACAGTCAAGCCCATCAGTACGAGCAACCCTGGTGGCAACATCCAGATTTCGACAAATGACAGTTCTTGCAAACACCTAACAGAGATAAATATATAAACTTGTAACTGGAATAAAAGACGTGAGAAGTAGCAACAGCTTTACTGAATATACTAAAACTAAAAGAACAAAAATACAAAATAGATTGGGATGGTTACTCCACAATCCAATCAAACTTTCGGTTAAAAGAGTAAAGAAGAACACAGCCACAACTTAAATTTTTTCCTTTTTTCTGATCATAATTGAAGTATATAAAGATATATTAGGAAACTATATATCGGTATATGAACAAAATTTTAAACTGTTCTGATTCTAACAGATTCTTTATGCCGAGGGTCTACCGGAAACAGCCTCTCTGCCTCTAAGGTGGAGGTAAGATCTGCGTACACTCTACCCTCCCCAGACCCCACTTTGTGAGATTATACTGAGTATGTTATTGTTGTTGATTCTAAACAGATTAGGCAAGTGAAAATCAACCATGAAAGCCCCAAAGGACCAGCCACAAAAGGCCGGTTAGGTCATGGGCTGAAGTGATTGAGAATATTGCAATACTACATGAAATTAAAATTACAGACCTGCTCAAATGCCTTGCGATATGAATCAGAAAATCTCAATTTCTTCAGAAGCGAAATCACATCAGAGCCCTGTGGATAATTAACATGTGGAGTTTTAACCCTGTTCAATGGAATGAATGTAACTCGTCCACCTTTTTGTGCATTGAGATGTCTAATAATTTTAGTTGATGTTTCATCATTATCAACCACCACATGGAATAAGCTGCAAAGACAGAGAGAACAAGTCATGTCAGTATAAGCACCAAAACAGATGCAAAGCAGTGTTGTAGCTTGGCAAGCTGCATAAGACAATAACGAACAGCTTCTTGTCCTTGGCAGAACTTTCATCAATACCTGTTTCCAGCAGTAACTTCAACAGCTGTAAAAAACTTATCGTCACATTCAAGCAACTCAAAAATTGGGCCAAATACTCCAGAGATTTCATACTCTCTGCATATCCTCCTTACAGAATTCAGACCCCTTCTGATATCCTGAAAAATTCAAAAGAAAAAAAAATGGAATGAAAAATCTAGCATATTTATTGTGCAGGACTACATGCCATTTTGGGTAAGTTGGAATATAGAAATGACATAATTAATCATCTGTCCCAGTTTTGTCTTCTATTCCCTCTTCCCTTGGAATAAAGATCAAACAACCAGGGACAAATGTGGGAATGTTGTCTCAGATAATATCAAGATGCAAATTCGTTGAGTTCATTTAGAAGTACATAGAAAAGACTTAAGAGCCTATCCATTTTCGGGGCTAATTTAACCTATCACAGTTTTGTACTCTTTTTTACATTCCCTATTTTGATGTTAGCTCTTATTGTAGCTGTACATATGGTACCACTTAGGTAAGTTCTTTCCGGTGATCTTATCTCTTAACCTAATAGTCATTATATAATAATAGACTTGGCCTGTCTCTCATTGAATAGGTCTTGTAGGTTGTAAGACAAAATAACTACATTTCACTTATACATCACAGTTCCTGGGATCTTTGATTTCTTTTGCTCCAGTAAATTTTAATTCTTCGACTACCTCAACTCATAGATCCAATTCCATTCACAAAGTAAAATGGAATTGTTTAGTATCTTTACTCTTTTGGTGTAAGCAATTAGGTCTAATGGATGTAGATCAAATTGTAGATTTGATGGGAAACCTGTAATTTTTTTGGTGATGAAAGGTGGCCAGCATTCCTAATGCTGAAGAATACAAACTTACCTATTTCAAAAAACAAACAAGCATTTCAAACTGGTTTAGGCTCAAGAGTCAAAACCAACGCATTTCACTTGACCATCCTCCCAGGTGGACGCACAGCGCCCATTAAATGCATTTATGGTAACATCTACTGATAACAGGAGCAATTCAAAGCACCAAAAGTTGACCAACAAAAAGTTGCATAAACAAAATCACACAGACTTCACACCAGGACAATTGGCAATCAGGTGTTAAATATTAGAAAACCAGATTACTTATCATTGATGAAATCAAGGGCAAAAAGAGAAATACCAAGCTCTTAAAGTTTGAACTATATAGCCCAGTAATATTACATAGATGACATGATAAAACAGTTAACTCACGCCAGGAGTTGCATGATCTAGGCTTTTCTCGGCCTTCACAACTTCAGCCTTGAGCCGTTCAATTTCAGTAGTCAGCTCAGTCTCCTGTGTCCACAGAGACCTGAGACGAACACAAATACAAAATTGCAGAGTTCAGATATTTCTAAAAAAATAATACAGCTCGAGAAACACTCATATAAGCCAAAGATAACTGAACATAATCATACTTCCGCTCATCATGCAGTTTGTCTCTCTCCATTTTATACTGATTATAAGCATTTCGATAACCAGATATGAGGGATTCTTTTTTGTCCACTTCAACTTTACGAACTTTGATTATATCATCTTGATCGCTCATGTCTTTTTTGAGCTGATCAATTTCATCTTTAAGCTTTCTCTCCTGAGATAGAAAGAAAAGGTATTAAGTAGAGAATCATAATAATGGTAATGAGTATTAATTTTTTCCTCAGTTTTGTATTTACCATTAAGCTTCTTATTTAAGGCAAAAAACAGAAGACAGACGAACATTAGACAAGTAAAAAGAAGGAAAGGGAGCATACAACAAAAACTTTATAAATAAATTTAAAAAAAAAAAAAGCTTACAACTAAAGATGCATATGACAAGAATAATTCAGGACACAAATGCAATGACCCAATATATTTTTTGAGAACTTTACCGTTACAACATTAATTATAGGCTGCTAATTCTAATGATTTACTTTTTGTAGCAGGTAATTGTGATAATTGTTCATATAATAAGTAAAGTATAGATGGAATTACAGGACACATATATATGTGTGTGTGAGAGATATAGAATTAGTTAAGTGGGTCAAACCCACAATGCTCTCTACATGTCATGTCAAGGTGTACGGCTTATGGTTAATAATATATTTGGAGAAAACAAATTGGGTTGCTAGCTTTTGTATTGGTTTGCAGAAAAGAAGTCAAAGGATCTTGATGGGAGAGTGGACCAAGCCCATTATGTTGCCTAGTTGGGGGTATATAAGGAATAATATTATTAGCTAGCTCCCTAACTCTAAGAGCAACTCCTCTTTTTAGAATTGTTGAAGAAACTACTAACTCTAACTATCTAACTGCACTGATCGGGGTCGATCTCACTGACCC
>JACEIK010006857.1:0-46916 GCA_018107945.1 Datura stramonium
ATATTTATATCTATTTATGGTAGTGTTCGTTAATGATATTATGGTATATTCCCGCTTAAAGGCTGAACACATAAATCACTTTCGAACAGTACTTATGATCCTCAAAGACCTCTAGTTACATACGAAGTTCTCGAAATGTGAGTTCTGGTTGAATTCCTTAGCCTTCTTGGGCCATATTGTGTCAGATGTAGGCATCCAGGTTAACTCACAAAAAATAGAGGAAATTAAGACATGGCCTAGACCTAAAACTCCAATGGAGGTTCGTAGCTTCCTGGGGTTAGCCCAGTATTACAGAATTTTTGTGGAAGATTTTTCTACCCTATTAGTGCCATTGACCAGATTAACTCAGAAAGCAGTCAAATTACACTGGACGGAGGCTTGTGAGCAGAGTTTTTAAGAGCTAAAAAATAGGTTGACGTCTGCACCAGTATTTCCCTTATCGGAGGGTTTAGAGGGTTATGTTGTATATTGTGACACTTCAGGAATTGGGTTGGGGTGTGTCCTGATACAACACGGAAAGGTGATTGCGAATGCATCAAGGAAACTAAGTAAACACGAAAAGAACTACCTACCAATGATTCAGAATTAGTTGTAGTGGTTCATGCCTTAAAAATATGGAGGCATTATTTGTATGGAGTGTATGTGGATATTTTTACTGATTATAAAAGCCTCCAGTATATCTTCACGCAGAAAGAGTTGAATTTACGGCAGCATCATTTGCTAGAATTGTTGAAAGACTACGACGTGAACATCTTATATCACCCAGGGAAGGCTAATATTGTAAGTCGATGCCCTTAGCTGCAGATCCATGGGTAGTTTAGCATATTTGAGGCTAGAACAGCAAGAAATGGCTCGAGAGCTACATCGGTTGGACAATCTAGCATTTTGGGTAGTAGATTCAGAGGATAATGGGGCTGTAATCCAAAGTACAACAACATCATCTCTGGTGGTAGAGGTAAAGGAGCGGCAGTACGAGGACTCTAGTCTAGTACAGCTTAGTGACAAGGTTCAACAGGGTGAAATATCAGCCTTTGAGTTAATAGAAGATGGGGTCTTGAGATCTGGAGGTCCACTCTACATCCAAAATGTAGCAGGGCTTCGCCAGAAGATCATGGCAGAGCTACATTACTCCTGTTACTCCCTTCATCTAGGTTCAACGAAGATGACCATGATATAAAAGAGATATACCGGTGGCTTGGAATGAAGAAAAATATAGCTGAGTTTGTGGCACAGTGTCCTAATTTCCAAAAGATAAAAGCTTAACACCAGAAACCTAGCGGACTAAATCAAGAGATAACTGTACCCATATGGAAATGGGAGGCAGTTAATACGGATTTTGTGACAGGAGTACCTTGTACCAGGTGCAAATTTGATTCTATTTGGGTCATTGTCGATAGTTTGATGAAGTCAGCCTATTTCTTGCCAATTAGGACTACATTTTCAGCCAAAGACTATGTGGAGTTGTATATCAAGGAGATAGTCTGACTACATGGTGTTCTAGCATCCATTACTTCTGATAGAGGGGCAGAATTCACAGCTAGGTTTTGGCAGTCATTTCAAAACGGTTTGGGGATGCAGGTTTATTTGAGTACAACCTTCCATCCCCAGGCAGACGGTCAAGCAGCGCGCACCATTCAAAAACTCGAGGATATGCTATATATGGCCCCTTATGAAGCTTTATATGGGCAAAAATGTAGGTCCCTCAGAGGATGGTTGTAAGTAGGGGAGCCAAGATTAGTCGGACCTAATATGATCCATCAGTCAGAAGAAAAAGTGACACTTATTAAAGAATGCTTGCTGACAACCTAGAGTCGTCAGAAGTCTTATTCCGATGTCCAGCATTATCACTTGGAATTTCATATAGATGATTGGGTGTTCCTTAAGGTTTCGCCTATGAAGTGCGTGATGAGAATTGGAAAGAAGGGCGATCTTAGCACTAGGTTCATTGATCCGTACCGAATCCTTCGGAGGATAGGCTGAGTGGCATATGAGTTAGAATTGCCTGCAGGGCTAGAATCTGTTCATCTAGTCTTCCACATATAAATGTTACGAAAATGTATAGGAGACCTGTCTCGAGTTGTTCTAGACGAGGATGTTCAAGTTACATAAGAGTGGTCCTATGAAGAGACTCCAGTTTCTATACTAGATAGACAGGTTCGTAGACTGAGAACTAAAGATGTAGCCTCCATTAAAATCTTATGGAGAAACAGAAATATAAAGGAAATGACATGGGAAGCGGAGGATGACATGAGTTCTAGAAATCCTCACTTGTTTTAGACCTGACCTAGATCATACAATTGAGGTGATATTTTTCTTCAGATGTTACTCTATTATCTTTATTACTAGTACCATTTGGTCATTCACTTCTATGTTGTGGAGTAGTTGTTTATAGCTCCTGTGAGATGCCTATGTTGGGGTTTTCTGTGTTTAGGTTTCTGGATAGTCAATATTACATAGGAGACTCTGTCGAAATTGTTCTAGCAATAGTTAAAGGAGTTGAATCTTTTACATCTAAAGACTACATTCAAGGATGAATGTTCCTAAGGGGGGATGATGTTACACCCCATAAGTTTCTATCATTTAATGTACACGTGCATACATATGTTGATAGTTTAGGAGTATGAAGCATGCGTAAAATGTCCTGGGGGATGAATATAAGATCATGGTGTTGAGCGGGCCGGAGGCCAGGCACACATGGCGCCGTGCCGCGCCTGCCAACCGATGCCATGGCCGGTGCGCCGCATCTCCAGCCTGGCATGATGGGTGGCGCGCCGCCCCCTGCCACTCCCCAACTTATATATAAATCCCTCCTTGATTACATTGAATCGATCATAATATTTCCCTCGAATAAGAAAAGTGATCAAACATGAGTTTTATCTAATTTTCATCAAATTATGCCACCAAACCCCATCCATACGCAATTTCACCTTGGATACCGAGTTCTAGGCCTATGAGGAATGTACCTGTGAAGTTATTTCTTGAAAATTCGCTTAGTGTACCGAAACCCCGCCGAGTAAAGGTTGTCGGAATTACTTCAAATTGAGTCCTAAGCGGCTACAGGCAATAGGTAAGCATTTATCCCTTCTGGACTCTCGAGAATTTATTAGTTATCAGCCAAATAAATTAGAGTTGAATTACAGTTATTATTATCGAAATATATCATTGTTTGTCGAGTCTTAGTATTGAAAATAGCCTTATTTTCTCAGCATAGAAGCTGCCATTGGGTGGAATTGCAAGTTGCAGGTTGGAACTAATCGAATAAACGAGAATCGATATTCGAGGTATGTTATGGCTAATTCCCTTCAGCAAGTTACTCCTGTTGTTTAGTTGATACAATCAATACCTTATAGTAGACTGTTCCTATTAATGTTATGGTTAGCTATCGTGGAAAGGTTTATATCTAGTTTTTTCTATCTCCATAGGCGATGTAGGAGTTTCTTATTTAGTTGTGTACTGATTAGAAGGATTACTAGGCATCTTGCTAGCACCTTGAGGACACAGAGGCCAGAGGGTGGCTATTAGTAGGTCTTGCTAAACAAGGTAGTGTAAGGCATGGTTTGGCGACTCGGTATATAATCCTACTCAGATATATTTACAGGATCCCAGATGGCTCAGATACAGTTACAGGATCCCAAATGGCTCAGATACAATTACAGGAGCCCATATGGCTCAGGTATAGCTACAGGAGCCCAAACAGCTCAAACACAGCTATAGGTGCCCAAACGGCTCAGACCTAGTTACAGGAGCCTACCAGTCTCAGATACAACTTCAGATATCGTATACCTAAATACAACTTGCCTACAGACCTATAATAGTTCTGATAAGAGGAGTGTGCATTGCTTGTACTTTTCGGGGCTTATGGGGGCCCAGGTAGGTCATTTTGTGTTGGTTGTACCTTCTAGGCTTATGGGGTCCATTTAGGTTCTTCTTTGTATTTATATTTGCTAGTAATATTCAAGATTATGAGGCTATACAGGTTAAATTCTTATCCTCCTGATTGATTACTTTCAATCCTTCCATTTGCTTTATTCAGTTTTCAGTACTGCCTTACATGTTATGTACATATTGTACTGAGGCCCATCCTTGGAGCGCTACATTATTTGTCTACAGGTATAGATAGATGTGGGCAGGACCTTCCTAGCTGCCAGCCAGAGTCAGCAATCTAGTCAGCTCCTTTCCTTCGGAGTTGATAGTTAGAGAAGGTTTATTCTTTTGTTGTATAGATTTTTGGTAGGTTGGGGCCATGTCCCGACCATTATTCCACTCTTAGAGACTTTTAGGCTATAGTTTCTCAGTTATTAGTTGGGTGTTGGCCATTGGGGCCTACGTATGTTATATTTTTGTGTGTTGGCTGTGTAGAGCTTAGTTCAGTTAGTCAGTTAGCAGCCTTGTCAGCGTTGCTGTGAATATGATCGCTTGTTTTCATTTTATTATAACTAGATAGCATGGGGTGGTCTTGTTGGCCCACATGGGATCCCTTATTATCGCCTTGTGGTTGGGTTAGCTATTTTCCTTTATAGGTAGTAATCCCACATACCTAGAATGAAAAGTTTCTTCCTACTGCTTGAGGACCTAAGAGATTTAGAAGAAAACCCTAGTTTTTATTGAGAGAGTACTGATTCTTATAGTTCTTTGACGTTAGGAGAGGAATAAGGGGTTATCCTACTAAGTACCCCCTTAATTTTCCTGGAAAAGAACCTAAAACGACCTGGTTTAGGAGTTAAGAGCTTAAGAAGTTACAAGTAGAACCCATAAGTAGAGTTCAAGTTTTCGGGTGAACTAGTCCTAGAGTGGAAGGGTAGTCCAGCTATGCCTATAGGTCGCTTTGTTTCCTACATTAAGGATAGAATGATGATTTCCATGGGTTGTGTGTACCACCTAGTTTGGGTTAAAGATGTTATGTCCGAGACCCCGACTCTTCAATCAGTCCCTGTTGTATATGAGTATCCAGAGGTGTTTCCAAATGATCTAGCAAGAGTCCCTACAAAGTGAGAGATTGAATATGGTATTTATTTTCTCCCTTATACACAACCCATATCCATTCTTTCTTACTGAATGGCTCCAGCTGAGCTAAAGGAGTTGAAAGAGTAGTTGAAAGATCTCCTAGATAAGGGTTTCATCAGACCTAATAAGTTCCCATGGGGTTCTCTAGTTCTCTTTATTCAAAAGAAGGGTGGATTCCTTAGGATATGCATTGATTATCGGTAGTTGAACAAGGTCATAATGAAGAATAAGTATCCCCTCCCCATGATTGATGACCGATTTTACCAACTTCAGGGTGCTAAGTGCTCTTCAATGTAGACCTCAAATCTGGCTATCATCAGCTTAGAGTTTGGGACAGTGACATTCCGAAGACGACCTTCAGTACTCAGTATGGTCAATATGAGTTCATAGTTATGTCTTCTGGACAAACAACCTGCAGCTTTTATAGACCTGATGAACAGGGTGTTCAAGCCGTATTTTGATATGTTCGTGATTGTCTTCATAGATGATATCCTTATATACTCTTAGCGTGAGGAGGAGCATGCCACTCATTTGAGGATTGTGTTGCAGACTCTCAAGGATCATTGGTTATTTGTTGAATACAGCAAGTGTGAGTTTTGGCTGAACTCAGTAGCATTCTTTGGTCATATGGCATCTAGTGAGGGTGTGCAGGTAGACTCTAAAAAGATAGAGGCGGTGAAGAATTTGCCTAGACATGTTAGTCTGATTGATCTTAGGAGCTTTTTAAGTTTTGCAGTCTACTATAGGAGGTCCGTAGTGGGATTTTCATCCATTGCAGCACTGTTGACTATGTTTACTCAAAAGAAGGTCAAATTTCTTTAGTCTGGCACTTGTGAGAAGAGTTTCAGAAGTTGACGACTTGGCTCACTTCAGCCCCAGTGCTGACCCTATGGAGGGCATGGATGACTTCATTGTATATTGTAATGCTTCTAGGCTTGGTTTTGGTTTTGTGTTGACGCAACATGGTAAGGTCGTTGCATGTTCCTCTAGACAACTTAAGATTTGATGTTGGGCATATTTCTATGCCCATTTGCCTTTTTTAAACCATTCTTTCCTTACTTTGAGTTCATAATCCTTATGAAATAGATAAATTCATATGTTTGTGTGTTTTATATGCTAACAATTTTTTTGAGGTGTTTTGAGCAGGAAACTAAACAAAAAGGACCCAAGATGAACCAAAGTTGAAGAATTCAGAAGCTGAGAAGAAGGTTCAGGGGCTATGGTGGGCATCCCATGCCAGGTCCTTAGCTCCTTGGCGAAATTCTTTAAATTTTGGTGTTATGGATGGTGCCCTGTTCCAGCTACTTGACTTCAAAGGATGATCATTTTGACACTTTGGCGAGATGGTGGGCGTGGAGCCCCAAAGCATCCTAGATTTAGTGAAAATTACCAAAATTTTGGTGGGATGGAGGAGGACTCATGCCAGAAGGGTCCAAAAGTGCAAGAATTTGACTAACACTTTGGCGAGATAGTGAGAGTGGCGCACTAGATGTGATGAAAATGTTGAAAAAAATAGGCTAAGTCCCTGGCGAGATGATGGGGGCGGCGCACTAGGTCCATGTTAGAGCTAAAATTGCTAGAAATTTGACTAATTTTATGGTGAGATAGTGGGGGCAGCACACCAGACTTTCTTCGAGCCAAAATTGCTTATTTTTAAAGCCAAGTGTTGGAAGGCAGAAGCGTTATTTCAAGGTTCAACTATAAATATATCCTCTAGGGAGTTCTAGACAGATTTTTCTATCTTTTGTTCATTTTACATGATGTAGTTCATCTTTGGAGGCTTGTAAGCTATTTGGAAGGAAGACCCGAGTCTACACTATGTTTTTCCTCTTCTTTACTCATTACTTTGTATGATGATAAATATGTATTCATTTTTTCACTTGTCTATGAGTGGCAAAACTTATATTCTAGGGTTTTGGCCATGGTGGATGGTTGAATGTTTGAAAGATTTATTTAATCTAGATTCAATTCTTCATTGCGGTTGTTTGTATTTACTTATTTTATTTGCTTATTTATGAGACTGATCACCTTATAAGTAAATCTGTTGGCTTTTGACTAAACTTGGGAAAGGGAATCGAAAGGGTTAAAGGTTAATACAGAATGGGAATTCAATGACCCTCAAACTTATTGGTGAGAGGATAGAAGTTGTTGTTGAGGATAGGGATATACACTTCAACCCCGTTTGGTGAAATACAAGTAGGAATAACCGTAGTCATGTTTCTCCTGCGACCATATGGATATAGGCGTTACGGTTCATAAAATAGTTCTTGGATGCTAGGGATAGTGGCAAGAATGGTATAGTAACTTGCAACTAGCAACTGTAGGAAGAATCTTTCTAGTGTATTCATGTCTTTAAAACTCAACTTGAAATTGAACATGTGCCATTTACCTAGATTTTAATCATCATCGATATAAAACAAAGCTAGCAACCATTTTAGCTGTTTTTATATTTAATGTTTTAGTAGTTAATTTCCCAAACCATTCCCCATTTTAACTAATTTGTTAGAATAGAAAAAATAAAGTAATAACCTTATAAAAATTGAACTGAAGAGTCTTTGTGGGTATGATAATCGGGGCTTCCAGTCCTATATTAGTTGACGATCATGTGTGCTTGTGTCGCTTGGGCGACGTTAATTTTTTGGCACCGTTGCCGAGGACTTGAAAATTGTTTGATCATTTGTAGGTTAGGATTTTATTCCGATATTCTGTATTTTACGTTTGTTTCTTTGCTTTTGTTAAGTTTACAGGGTTGTGTGCTTAGTATTTGCCAAGTATGATAATTTAAGAATCACTTTTGGCTTCTCTTGATCCTGAAATTGGGAGGACCTTTATAAGGTTTATCATGGAAAACAATGAGCAACATAAGGAGATAATTAGGAACAACTTTATAGAGGGTCTGAAGCACGAGTAAAAAATTCTGCTTTATACTACTACACTTGGACAGATTCTGTCCAAAACCTATAATAAAATTGAGGCTCTCTTAAACCTCATGTCAGCGGGGAGTCAGGATTATCAACACTCAGGTAAAAGATTTGCAGCAGCTAAGGTGCCAGGGAAGCTTGAGGTAGATGATGTTACGACAATCAGAGTAGAAATTAGTCAACTAGTGAATGTAATCAACAAACATGTAACCACACCAGCAGGAAGCCAAGTGTAGTAGGTACATCAGGTGCAAACACTACCACCATCTTGTGAAGCACGTGGAGAAGGTCATGCATATTCAGGTTGTCCACTTAATCCCCAATCTGTATTTTTTGTGGGAAAACAGAATCCTGGTGGAGGTTTTATAGGTAATGGATTCAATCAGGGGTAACAAAATGTAGAAAATCCCTCACGGGGAGGGAACTAGAAATTTCGAAGGCCCCAGAATGGTTATCCAAGGCCTCCGGGCCAATAGTTGAGCAGTTCTCTTGATGAGACAATAAAGAAATAGATGGTGCAACAGACTCAGGTAGTGAATGAGATGCAAAAATCAATCCATGAGCTTGAGAGGCAGATGGGGTAATTGGCCCTGCAGCAGATGAACAGATTGAAAGGGCCACTTCTGAGTAACACCGAGAAGCATCTCAATGAAAATGTGAGTGCAATCTCTCTATGCAGTGGTAAGGAATTGGGTGAGGTTATCCATAGAGAGACTAAGGTTGATGATGAGCAGGTTTAGAAGTCCAAGAATGAGGTCAAGGAATCCAGAAAATCACAACAAAAAGTTGTAGTAGCTAAACCACCGCCCCCATTCCCATAGAGGTTTCAAAAACAAAAGGAGGATACAACTTGCAATAAGTTTCTTTACTTGTTGAAGCAGGTACATGTTAACATTCCTTTGGTGGAGCTTTTGTAGTAAGTTCCAAAATTTTCTAAGTACCTAAAGAACATTGTAGCCAAAAAGAGGTGGTTAACAGAGTTTGAGACTGTGGCTCTTACAGAAGAGTGTAGTTCTTGGGTCCAGAATAAAATTCTGAAAAAACATAAGGACCCCAGGAGCTTCACCCTTCCTGTTGTGATTGGAGACATGAAAGATTGTTCAGCCTTATGTGATTTAGGTGATAGCATCAATTTGATGTCGGTACCGCTGTTTAAAAGTTTGGATTTTGGTAAACCTCGGCCTACCACAGTGAGTCTACAGCTTGCAGACCAAACTCTGGCCTATCCTTGTGGAATAATAGAAAATGTCTTGAAAAAGGCGACACCTTTTATTCTTCCGCTGAACTTCATAATCCTAGATTACAAAGTCAATGCAACAGTTCCCCTCATCTTGGGGAGAGGATTTTTAGTCACCACTGATGTCGTCATACATGTAAAGATAGGCAACATGTCTATGAAGGTAGATGGTCAAGAAGCAATGTTTGAAGTGTTTAGATCAGCAAGAATGCCTCCGCACTGTGAGGACGTCAAAGTTAAGCTGACAGTAAAACTTGGAGGATGTAGTCAGTTGGTTGATCAGCGTAAGCTGCATGAAATTTCTTTGAATTGTCAATTTGGTCACCTTTTCACTCGGATGAAGGAGTGACAGGGACCATAGTCGTGTTGTGACGTTAAATCAGGCGTTGCATGGGGCCAACCCATGAATGTCGTGCCATGACATAACTAAGGCTCTTAGTGGGAAACAACCCATCGTTCTAATATTTTTACATTTTTTCTTTGTTTTGTAGGGACAAACAGAGCTTTAGAGGCAAAAAGAGTTGGGAAAATAAGCTGAAAAGGGTTAAGTCTTGGATGAGATACCCGACGTGGAGTACCTGGTGTTAAGAAAAAAAATTCTGAGTAGTGGTGCTTTGGGCACTTTCTTGAATTTTTTTCTATGTTTGGGTGAGAAATAGGGAGCGGCGCACTAGAGACTTTTTGGGCAAAACTTTTTGGTCAATTTGGGTCAATGTTGACTCAAAGACCTTAATATTACAAAAAATCCAAGCCCCACCCCTTTATTTAAATTCCCACTCATCCTTTTCCTTCAAAATGTTGAAAAACAAAAAGCAAAAAGGAATTCTCTCTCTCTTCCTCTCTTAACCCGTAACTCCCCTCCCCCCCTCAATTGCTGTCTTCTCCAATCTTTGGAGAATCTCCTCTTATCAACTCAATTAAGTATTTTCCTTTACTTTGTTTAGGTAAAGCTTAAAGCATGCTCCTGCACACTTCTTTCCCAAAATTAGAGACCAAAATCACCATTGTTTGTGAAAAGCTTAAGTTTCATACTATGGGTTTCATGAGCTTTTATGTCAATTTCTTCCATAATAATGTGTATCCTTGATTGGGTTAACTTATTTTTGGTTGAATATCATAATTTGAAGTTATGGGGCTGAATGGGTATGGTGAATTAAATTCATGAATTTGGTGGGGTAGGTGCATTAATTGTAGAGAGAGAAAGTATACGAGTATTAAGTTCTTGAATGTAAATAAGTCTTGAGTTATTAAAATTCATGTTAGTTCATTATGGATGCTAGTAAATTGTTTGTTGTGTTGTTGAATGAGTTTAATAATGCGACCTCCATGTTTGAATTAGTTGAATTGAGAATTGAAGGAGGGAAAGTGAGAGGGATGGCTAATTAAGGAATTCTTGAAAAGCTTAATATGAGAGGAGGGTTGAAGAATTCATGAACTTGGTTGGAGTTATAGTTGGTGAATGAATTAGTGTGGTGAGGTTGGATAATGATGGGAGTCTTAAGTACCCCATTGGACAATGTCTCACCATTATGCAAGAAAATTAAGTGTGGGGTTAAAATTTACACCTTTTAACACTGAATTAGCTAGCCTTGGTATTCATGGACTAATCTTTTGTAGTTCTTGATCTTTTCTTAATAGGTATCATGGAACTGAAAGGAAGCAAAGGAATGGAGACTAAGATAGCAAGAAAAGGTCTAAAGAGGCTCCAAAAAGGTACAAAGGGAGCTAGTTCATCAAAAGCTAGGGCTAGATATGCAAAATTCTTTGAGGTACAGGCGGTGGAGCCTCATAAAAATATCTGGTTCAACACGTAGAAGGAGGCTAAGTATGCTCCTGAAAACTGGATTGATGAGGGCCTCCTGGAACTGGAGTTCGCTGCTATTCGAGACAAGCTCTGTGAGTTGGGAGTTGGATACATCTTTCCTAAGAAAGAAGAATGCAATCTCACCTTGGTGAGGGAGTTCTACGCAAACTGGGACACATCATTTGGAGAGAGCACTAGTGAAGATAAGGGGTCGGGTCGTGCAGTTTACTTACAAAAGGTTTAATGCTTTTCTTTGCAAACCTTCAGTAGACCCTTTGGAGTATTTTATTTTTCTTGATAGTCCTCCTTATGGTGACATCTGTCACACACTCCGTGGTGAGCATTCATCCGCCAGATGGGCAAGGGACCATAAGGCCATTCACTCTACACTTGTGTTCTCCTACTTAATATGGAAGGCAAAGGTTTGGGTGAAGATAGTTTGTGCTATTTTTGTCCCGAGGACTCACAAGACAAATATCACTATAGAGCAGGTGGTACTTGTGTACATGCTTATGAAGGGGATACTCATAATTTTGGTGTTGTGCTCCGGGACAATATGAGGAGATCACGGGATAACTGCAGGTGGAAATATTGCTATGGGAGTCTCTTGACCCAGTATTTGCGAGAGGAAGGCATTGAGGAGGAAGAAGCAGATCTTCATCTACCTTAAACAGGGCACTTAGCAGGAAAGATGATTGATGTTACAAAAACGAAGGAGACCGTCACTTCCACAGCTCAAGCCATCACTATAGTTGATCGTCAAGATAGTGATGAGAGCTAGCAAGCTCGTGTATTTGGGATGATAGACTTGCAGTTGAAGATAGGCGGCTAACTTTCTATCACCGAGGAGATGACCACCCTCTATGATAGATACCCACTAACAAAGAGTTCCATACAGATGTGCAGAGTGGGACCTGCCTTCGAGGAGCCACTTGATGATGATGAGGCCACTGTGCTAACCGAAAATATTGATGATCTGGATAATGATGAGGAGGATTATTCTACAATGAGCGCAATGCAGGTTCATAACGATGAGGAGGAGGAGAAGGATTAGGATTACAATTCTGATGATGATACTTAGTGGGCTAGTAAAGTTCCATTTTCTCTACCTTTTGATATGATTGTGTGCACTGGGGACAGTGCACTATTTAAGTGTGGGGTGGAGGAAAGATTCATGTTCGTTCTTTAATTGCTATATCTATAGGTTTTAGCATAGTTTCATTCCCATAGTAGTAGCCTTATGATATCATAGGTCTTGGTCTATAATAGCTAGTATGATGATGACTTGTGATGCCTTGGGATGTTAGATACTCTGTTTGTCTTTAGTAGTTGGGATTTTTAGTTTTAGTTAAAAAAAATTTTAGTTGATGTTGTTGTTGGTCAAAGGTGAGAATGTTCATTAAGCCCTCCTTGAAAAGTTTTGAAATTGGCATCTCTCCCAACCTTTGATTTTACTTGTGGTCTCAGTTCTTTTCCAAAGGACAGTCCATTGAACCGAATAAATTTTTCATTTTGTTGGAGATGTTGAATTCATCAATTCTAGTACTAAGGCTTGCACCCTGTGCCAGCTACTTTAAATCAGAAGATGGTCATTTCAATACTTTGTGAGATGGTGGGCGTGGAGCCCCTGAGATTCCTAGACTTAGAGAAAATCACCAAAATTCTGGTGAGATGGAGGAGTCCTTGAGCCAAAAGTGTACAAAAGTGTAAGAATTTTACTAATACTTTGGTGAGATAGTGAGAGTGGCATGCCAGATGTGTTGAAAGTGTATAAAAATTGGCTAAGTCCCTAGCATGATGATGGGGGCAGCATACCAGGTCCATCTCAGGGCAGAAATTGCTAGATGTTGTACTAAGTCTGTGGAGAGATGGTGGGGGCAGCGCGCTAGACTTGTTCCGGACCGAAATTGCTGATTTTTAAAGCCAAGTGTTGGAGCGCACAAGCATCATTTCAAGGTTCAACTCTAAATATATCCTCTAGGGTGTTTGTTAGGGAGTTCTAGGCAGATTTTTCAATTTTTCTTCATTTTAACATTACGTAGTTCATCTTTGAAGACTTGTAAGACATTTGGAAGGAAGACCCAACTCTACACTAGGTTTCTTCTCTTCTTTACTCTTTAATGTGTTTACTTAGAAGGACGTGAATTTTATTTTTTTATCGAGGAGTAATTGATGGGATGACTAACGTGGTTGGAATTATTAGCTTCATTGTAGGAGAAGGTATTAATTATATAGGGGGTATATCTCTTTTCGTTCCGTTTGAACAAAGGAAGGATCCCAAAGAATCGATCTTTAGTTTTCATAAGGACTATGACATAAGTGTTCTTTATCATCTGAGCAAGGCAAATGTAGTGGCAGATGCTCTTAGTAGGTTGTCCATGGAGAGTGTGTCCCATGTCAAGAATGGGAGGAAAGAGTTGGTTAAGGATGTTTATAGGCTTACTCGTTTAGGTGTTCACCTTACAAATTTATTAGATAGTGGTGTTATTGTTCAAAATAGGTCAGAGTCTTCATTGGAGATGGAAGTTAATGTAAGTCATGGTGAGGATCCTATCCTTGTTAAGTTGAAGGAAGCACTCCGGAATTAGAAAGTGGAGGTTTTCTCCCAAGGGGGAGATGGTGCACTCTTATATCAGGGCCAACTATGTGTTCCAGCTATGGATGACTTGATAGAGCAGATGTTGAGCGAGGCTCATGGCTCTCTGTAATCTATCCATCCAGGTGCCACCAAGATGTACCGTGATCTATGGGAAGTCTATTGGTGGAATGGCAGGAAGAAGGACATAGATAAATTTGTGGCTAAGTGTCCGACTTGCTAACAAGTAAAGTTTGAGCATTAGAGACCTAGAGGTATGCTTCAGGACATCAGTAGCCCTACGTGGAAGTGGAAAAAGATCAATATGGACTTCATTACAAGGTTTCCTCATACTCACCGATAGTGTGACTCTATATGGGTGATGATAACACTCAAAATCACACTCCTGTAAAAGTATGACGCGGACGTTGTCAATGAAGAACCCAACTATGTTGGGATCGATCCGACAGGGAATAAGGTCAAGATGTAGAATAACGCTAGTATTTAAGATTTTAAGTCTATTATTTCCTAAAGGGGATTTTATAAAAGAAAATACGTAACAATGTTGATATTTGATTGTTGTTTATTAAGTTAATGCAAATAAATAGGGAAGTGACCCCATGGATTCATAACTACTTTGATTTTACACTCGTGATCTTTCACAATGCTTACTTGTAGAGCTGATAACTAGGGTTTATCCAAATGACTGGTTCGTCCCTATTGGATAACTAAACTCAATCACCGGATTAGGTCTCTTGAGTTATTTCACATCAACTGTTATTAATTGTTCCAAATTACTATCTTGCGACCGCAACTCAAGTCATTTAATAAACCATAAACTTCAAGGCTTTGTTGAAATTCTCTTTCCTAATCTATACTTCTCTAGATTCAAGCAACCAAAGAATTTGGGCAAGTTCTAATGTTTTCTCCGTTAAGAAACATTAAAGACGAGGAAATTACAATACAAGCATTAGCATTTGTTTAGAATCACTTTGTGCAAAACCTAGTTTGTTAATTCACCATGGTTCCCACAACCCTAGTTATGGAGGTTTTAGCCTCTCATGATTGTAAGAGAATTAAAAGCATTCATAGACAAATACATAATTTAAAACTTACAAATATGATTGGAAGAAAAGCCACTTGATTATTGCAAAAATAACAATTCAAGAACAATGGAAGAGTCAAAGCAAGAAATCTCCCAAAAGTTGCCCTCAATAATCCCATAAGTCCAAAACCCTCTCAAGAATCATACTATGTTCCCCATGTTCCCCTCTAACAAAAATAACCTAGAAAAGTACTTAATACAAATAATTAGAAACTTTTCCAAAATTGACAAGTAAACTTCTTAAACTTCCACTGACTTCACTTGCGACCCGTATCATGATTGTACAGGTTGTACCTTCACTTGTATGTTGGCTGGCTTTTCTTATTTTGACCTAGTGTTGAAAGCTGGTACGACTCATACAATACACCTACAAGTCGTACTATCTTGTCGTGGTTTGAACCTAAAACTTATGGTATCCTCTGTTTATTTCCATGAGTGGCTTGGTATGGCTGGTACCTTCATCTTATGACTCGTGACTTCTTATCGTACCTTGATTTCTGCCTTTCTTCATTTCTTATGACGTTCACCATCGCTCCTTGGTACGGGCCATAGGTAGTTAACACAATTCGTGATTGCTTCCCATACTAGGAGACTGACCCATTGCAATTTCTTCTTAACTTTATCACGACAGCCTTATCATGGATCGTACCAAGAGTCGTACTTTGTCTCTTTGGTTCAACACGTCTTTTGTACATTTAAAGGATGGTTAGTAAAGCTCATACCAGGATGGTACGGCTCGTACTGAGTTTCGTTCTAAGCCCTTTTTCTACATTTTTTCACTTCTTTTGCACATGTCCACTTCAACACCTAATTTCCCTGAAAAAAAAGGTGCATCATATATGCATAAACATACCTAAGTCCATGATTATTTCCTCGATTTTACGTGTCAAAAGTGTTGTAAACCCACAACACATCAGGTGATCCTAGACAGGTCGACCAAGGCAACAGATTTCTTACTTGTCAAAACTATAGATTCAGTCGAGGATTATGATAAACTCTACATTTGTGAGTTGTTTTTGTTGCATGGATTTCCTCTGTCCATTTTCCCAGATAGGGATACAAAATTCACCCCTTAGTTTTGGAGATTGTTTCAGAAAGGCCTTGTTACTTGATGTGTTGTGGGTTTACAACACATTCGACACTCAAAACTAAGAGAATAACATGGAATTAGGTGTATTTATGTGGATATGAGGTAATTTTCCTTTTGTTACAGGATAAACAGGTGTTGGAACTGAAGATTGCAAAAGATAACTTAAAAAAGTGCAAAATGGGAAAAAAGTGCAGACCACAGTACGGATCGTAGGAAGGACCAACGAGTCGTACTGGTGGCCGTGAGAAGTTGCTGAAAGTTAAGGTTGAGAAGATGTGACCAATGATTCCCAGTATAATTAGTAGCAGGCTTGTACGAGTCATGATGAAATCTCAAAGAATTGTATCTGAGTTTGACTCCTGCTATGAGAAGCAAGTACGACCCGCAAGACGAAGGTACGAGTCGTACCATTCTGGTCGTGATGAACTTCATAAAAACTTCAAAATCTTTGATTCAAAGTACGGGAGCTCAGTACGAGTCATGAGTTGATGGTATGATTCGTACCCAGATCAAACACTTAGTTAGAATTTAGCTAGCTGAGATTGTACGAGAGGAAGCTACGGATCGTAGGATCATGCTACGGATCATAGGTCGAGTCGTGGCATTGGCGGCGATAGATATGGAAATTCACCCTTTTGTCTTAGGAAAAGGATTCTTGTGTCTGTATAAATATGTTTTAGGTTTTATTTTTATAGAGGATGTTAGTTTTGATAGTTTTCGAGAGTAGAAACCTTGAGAAATAGAGCAGTGCGTTAGTCTTAACTTATGATCAACCTGTTCTTGAATTCTTCTTGTTCTTACTACTTGATTTTCAAGATTTTGTGGAGTAATTGAAGGACATGTTTTTCTCATCCATACTTGTAAGTATTGTTTTATGTCTTTAATCATGAATGAAATTCACAACCTTACAACTATGAGAGACTAAAACCTCCATAGCTAGGGTTGTGGGGAACCATGGTGGATTAACAAGCTAGAGTTGCACAAAGTGATCCCAAACCAATACAAACACTTATATTGTATTCTCTTCATGCTTAAACGTTTCTTAACGGTGCGCAACATTAGGACATGCCGAATTCTTTACTTTCTTTGGTCGAAGAGGTAGAGATTAGGAAAAGAGAATTACAACAGAGTCTTGATCTTGATGATCATTGTATTAACTTGAGCAGTGGTCGCAAGATAGTTAAATCTGAAACTTAGTGATAATGGATAGTTTTGAAACCGCTCACGAGACTTGGTCGAGTGATTGAGTATAGTCGTTCAATAGGGACTAGTCGGTTATTTGTATGAGCCTAAGTTATCAGTTCTATAAGTAAGTATTGGTTATAATCACGAGTGTATACCTAAATTAGTTATGAATCCATGGGGAACACAAACCCTAGTTATCCTTTGATATTGAATTAACATCAGCATTTTGATATTTTCTTTTATTATTGATTTTCTTTAGAATCCCCCTATTTTGAATTAACTACCTTACAAGTTCAGTTATCGGCTATTACCCGGTCTCCCTATTCCCTGTGGGATCAACCCTAATCTCTAGTTGGGTTCTTTATTTACAACGTCCGCTTCTCACTTCAATAAGAGGTGTGGTTTGAGCATTATCAAAAAATTTCACCGTTTTCGGGGAATACGGCTGAACCTAGGTTTTTTATCTTGTAATCAACTTTTTGGTAGTTATTTCTTTAATTACATTTATTTTTGTGTGTTTGATACCCATAGGCCCTTCTCCAGTGAATGCCAAGAACTCGGAGTAGAGGATATGCTATTGTTCCTTTAAATCCAGGAATCGAAAGAGCACTGCGTAACATGGAAAACCACGAGCCAAGAGAGGCCCGCATAGCTGAAGAGGCTACACAAGCCGAGAGAGAGAAAGTGGTAAATGCTGCACTACATCATGCGGAAGATGAGAGAGAGAAAGTGGTAAATGCTGGTCGACAAAGGAGGGGCAACAAAGCTCATAGATTCATCCCTCAGTACTTTGACGATAATGATGAACTAGATATTGATGAAGGCGGGTCAAGTGGAGTAATTGTGCCACCACCACTGCCCGTTGGGGCCAAATTCGACATTACAAGCACCATGATTCAGTTACTAAATATGAAAGGGGTGTTTAGTGGTTACGCAGCGGATGAAGCCAACTTGCACCTAATGAACTTTGTAGGCATATGCAAGGCGTATAGGTTTCCCAGAGTAAGCCAGGATACAATACAACTCAGACTCTTCCCTTTTACTCTCTCTGGGGAAGCTACTTTGTGGTTATCGGAGTTTCCCAACAACTCCATGACCAATTGGAGGGATCTTAAACAGGCCTTTTTGGAGACATTCTTTCCCCCGTCCAGGATGTTATAGCTAAAAGATGAGATCTATAATATTCGACATATAAAGACTGAGGCACTTCATGAAAATTGGTCGAGATTCAAAAAGAAGATGACTAAGTGCCCAAACCACAAAATTCGAAATGATAGTTTATTGGAAATTTTTTACAGGTCTCTTAAGAATAGCACCAAGGTTGTAACAGACACAGTAGCTGGAGGAGAATCGATGAGTCACACCTGGGAACAAGCTTCCACCATTGTTGACAGGGTGACTAAGACAAATGGGGCCTGGCATACGAGGGAGGATGATGCAGTGGCTGGCAGATATTTTGTTGGTCTGACTGCAAACCAACAAAGAAAAGAAGAAGAGCGCGACCAGGAGTTGGCTCACATGCGCACATCATTGGACTTGTTGACAAAGCATATTTTGGGAGCTGGAGCCAAGCAGGTTAATGCAGTGGGTACTCAAGGAAGGGAGAAAGGAGATGATCACTCTGATTCTGAGGAGGAGGCAAACTTTTTGGATAGCCAGGTGGCATGTTTCTGAAACAACGCCCAAGCATCTGGACAAGACAATTGGCACCAATGTTCTGGGAAATCAAGGTCGGAACCAGTATCGAGACACCTACAATAGAAATGGGTACAGAGATAGGAGCCGAGGTCGTGAGCGTGAAAGTGATTGGAGGTGCAATGATGGCTATCGCAATGACTGGGCTGGATTCTATGTGCCTCCTAATGCACGACAAGGGGAGGCCGGCCAATAAAAGTTTGAGAGAATGATGGCTGATATGTTGAAAAAGGTGAGGTCCACCGCTGATCATCTAAAGGAGTTCCGAGGAGATTTGTTAAGTATGGGTCAAAAGGTCGAATCACATTCTATGGCCATCAAGCAAATTGAAAACCAACTTGGGCAACTGTCAGCATCAATGAACCCTAGACAAAAGAGTACGCTGCCTAGCAACACTGTCCAAAATTCGAAGAACGATGCACATTGTATGCAGGTAATGACTAGTAGTGGTAAAACCAAAGTTGACCCCCTGTTTCCAGTTGAATTGGAATGGAAGAAAGAGAGCATAATTGAGGATGATGACACAAGTGCTGAGAAAGAGACTGGTGAGTTGCAAGAAGCCCCGAGAGGTGAGAAGGAGCCTGCCAAGGATCAAGAGGCAACACAAGTGTAAAAAGCTATCCCATGATCACCACCACCATTCCCCCAAAGGATGAAAAAGAAGGTGGAGAATGGTAAGTTCAAGAAATTCCTTTTAATGCTTAAGCAGTTGTCTGTGAACATACCATTGGTCGAAGCTTTAGAGCAGATGCCAAGATATGCAAAGTTTATGAAGGACCTGGTGACAAAGAAAAGATCTGTGAGCTATGAGCCTATTGACAATGTGCATCACTTCAGTGCCATTGCTACAAGGGTCTTAACATAGAAAAAGGAGGACCCGGGTGCCTACACTATACCATGTATGATTGATAATGTTGAGTTCGCAAGGGTACTCTGTGATCTGGGAGCTAGCATTAATTTGATGCCCTTGGCTGTATTCAAGAAGTTAGGATTAAGAACTCCTACAATGACCAACATGCAGCTTTTGATGGCTGATAGAACAGTTAAGAAGCCGGTGGGGATCCTGATCGATGTGCTTTTCAAGGTAGATAAAATTATATTCCCAACAGATTTTGTAATTTTTGATTGCGAGGTTGATTATGAGGTTCCCATCATTTTGCGGAGACCATTCCTTGTGACTGGGAGAGCTCTAGTAGATGTAGAAGGTGGCCTGTTGAAGTTTAGGCTAAATCAAGAGGAGGTCACATTCAACATCTGCAAGACAATGAGCAACCCAAGGAATTTAGTGTGATCTCAGCACTGGAAGATGAGTATGAATCACTTGACGAATTCTGAGTAGTCAAGAGATTTACATCATGCCGCAACATTAAATCAGGTGTTGTATGGGAGGCAACCCATGGCAGGTGAAGTCTGGGTAGCCCAGGTATGTTCTCTACCCTATGATCTTCTAGATGATGCTTTGGGGACGAAGTTAACTTTTCAAAAAAAAGGGAGGAGGTGTACTTGTGATTTTTGGGATTTTTGCTCCGTCTGAGGGTTTTTCTTGTCGTGTTTCTTTTTCCTCAGACATGCTATCTAGTAGAACCGACATGTGTAGGATTTTTATTTTTAGTTTGTGATTTTTGTTTAATTAGAAAGTAGCATAGGAGTACTCAGCCAAGAAAATTGCACTAGTTTTGTTTATTTTTTAAAAAAATGACCCTATTTAAAAAAAATTTCCGATACTGTAGCTATATATTTGTGACAACATGCTTGATTGTTGTGGATCTTTGGATGCCATTTTATCAGAATGAGTAGTTTTTTTAAGCTATGTATAAACTAGATAGGTGAGGTGAAAATAGTTCATGTACCATATTTGAGTGAGGTATATCAGTCAGTTCGGTATTGTGGTGTAGATAGGTATTGTGGTGTAGACCAACTTGCCTAGTTGGTCTCTACATAGGCTAAGGATTAATTCGTTAGGATATGATCATAGGCTATTCTTTGATTAGCTCACTTTCAGCCTATATTGCCCTACCAAAAGTTGGATGAATCCCTTGATCCCATGTTTGAGCCTTAATGGACCATGTTTCTTTGATTTACCGATTAATTGTATCCATTTTTTGTAATAAACCTATTTTGGCACTGGTCCTTCCTTGGATATTGTGAACATCAACATAAACAAAATGCTTAAGTTGAGGGTGGCTAGACTAGGGGTGCATAAAAGGTGGGAATGGAAGAAAGAAAAAGAAAAGAAAAGAAAGAAATGGTGAAATATGAGGTGTGGTGAGAAAGAAGAAAGGGATTAAAAATGTTGTAAATGTTGACAAATAAAGCTCAAAGAAAATTTTGAAAAAAGCAAAAAATATAAAAAGAACTCACCACACCCGTGTAAATGTGAATAAAAAGGATAAAAAGGGAAAAAGGGGAATGAAAAAGTAAAAGGGTGAATTAGGTGAATGGTGTAGCCAATGTATGTAGTGCCAATGAAGGAATAGTCACTTATAAAGTCTTCCATCTTTATCATGTCCAGCCCTGAGCCTACATTACAAGTCATACCAAGTCCTATAGTGATCTTAACTCGACCATCTAAAAAACCAACGCAGAGAAAATAAGGGCACGTATATGGTATCTGACACATAATACTCATAACTTCTTTTAGAGAGTGAGCGCCTTACTTGATTAGTCCCATATCATGTTTGACATTTCACATCTGAGTGGGGACTTCATTTGTGTGAGGGTACATGGATTATGTTTGCTTTTACTGTTGGTCTGTGTGAAAAACATTGGTGATGGCTTGACTGCCTGTTGATAGCTAGATGACATGTTTCGATCCCTGTTTATGATGTTTTGAGGTTGCTTGTAATACATTAGCTGATGTGGTTCCATGAGAAAGGGTCAATAGAGTTTTTATAGAAAGTGCAGGTTTGTTTGAGTATCGGCTGTAGTATCTTAAGTCTATTTTCTAGTTTAGCGTTGTGTTTTAGTTTTTCTTTTCTTTTCCTGAGGACATGCAAAAGTCTTAAGTTGAGGGTGTCGATGTGCTATGGGTTTACAGAAAATTTGACTCTCAAAACTAAGAAAATAGCATGGAATTAGGTGTATTTATGTGGATATGAGGTACTTTTCCATTTGTTACAAGATAAATAAGTATTGGAACTGAAGATTGATAAAGATAGCTTAAAAAGTGAAAAATGGAAAAAAAGTGCAGACCACAGTACGGATCATAGAAAGGACCTACGAGTCATACTGGTGTCTGTGAGAAGTTGCTGAAAGTTAAGGTTGAGTATATGTGACCCAAGAGTCCCATACGATTAGTAGCAGGCTTGTACGAGTCATGAGGAAGTCGTGATGAAATCCAAAAGAATTTCATCTGAGTCTGACTCCTTCTACAAGAAGGAAGTACGATCGGTAAGATGAAGGTACGAGTTCGTACCATTCTGGTCGAGATGAACATTAGAAAAACTTTAAAATCTCTGATTAAAAGTACGGGAGCTCAGTACGAGTCATGAGTTGATGGTATGATTCGTACCCAGATCAAACACTTAGTTAGAATTCAGCTACCTGAGATTGTACAGAGGAAGCTACGGATCGTAGGATCATGCTACGGATCATAGGTCGAGTCGTGGCATTGGCGGCGATAGATATGGAAATTCACCCTTTTGGCTTAGGAAAAGGATTCTTGTGTCTGTTTAAATATGTTTTAGGTTTTATTTTTATAGAGGACGTCGGTTTTGATAGTTTTAGAGAGTAGAAACATTGAGTTGGTCTTAACTTGTGATCAACCTGTTCTTTAATTCTTCTTGTTCTACTACTTGTTTTTCCAGATTTTTTGGATTAATTTAAGGAAGTGCTTTTCTCATCCATAAGTTGTATTTATTATTTTATGTCTTTAATCATGAATGCAATTCATAACCTTACAACTATGAGAGGCTAAAACCTTTATAGCTAGGGTTGTGGGAACCATGGTGGATTAACAAGCTAGGGTTGCACAAAATGATCTTAAACCAATACAAACACTTATATTGTATTTTCTTCATGCTTAAACATTTCTTAATGGTGCGCAATCTTAGGACATGCCCGCATTCTCTACTTTCTTTGGTCGAAGAGGTAGAGATTAGGAAAAGAAAATTACAACAGACCCTTGATCTTGATGATCATTGTATTAACTTGAGCAGTGGTTGCAGGATAGGTAAATCTTGATCTTAGTGATAATGGATAGTTTTGAAACCGCTCATGAGACTTGGTGGAGTGATTGAGTATAGTTGTTCAATAAGGACTGGTCGGTCGTTTGAATGAACCTAAGTTATCAGTTCTATAAGTAACTATTGGTGGTAATCACGAGTGTATACCCGAAGTAGTTATGTACCCATGGGGAACAAACCCTAGTTATCCGTTGATATTGACTTAACATCAGAATTTTGATATTTTCTTTTATTATTGATTTTCTTTAGAATCCCCTTATTTTGAAGCAACTAACTTACAAGTTAAGTTACCGGTTATAATCCAATCTCCTTATTCGCTGTGGGATCGACTCCAACCTCTAGTTGGGTTCTTTATTGACAATGTCTGCTTCTCACTTCAGTAAGAGCTGTGGTTTGAGCATTATCAGTACTCAGGTGAAGCTTAGCCCAACTTCTCACCCACAAATAGATGGTTAGGTCGAGCGGACCATTCAGACTCTTTAAGATATGTTAATAGCATGTGATTTTGATTTTAAGGGTAGTTGGGATGATCAATTGCCTCTCATTGAGTTCACCTATAATAATAGTTATCACTCCAACATCCAGATCACACCTTTTGAGGCTCTTTACGGGCGAAGATGTAGATCACCTATTGGATGGTTCAAGGTAAGTGAGGCCACGTTGATAAGGCTAGATTCCTCCTTAGTTATCTATTTAGATTAATGTGAAGATCATGTCATTGTGTTTCTTTCATGTCATTATATGCTTGTATATTTCCTATATTCATTTCAATCATGTAGATTAGTCCAGAATCAGTCACTCTATCAGTTTTAAGCTATGGTTGTTCAACTTAGGGATTGCAGTTCTTTCCATAGCCTTTCAGTATACTTAATCTACATTTGAGGAAGAATGTTCCCAATGGTAAGATGATGTAACACCCCAAATGTCCCTAAGATCAGACCCGAGGACTGAGATGGAGAAAACAGGAAAACCCGCACTAGGTCACAGAATAAGTCGTCATATGACTCGACGGGTTGTGGTATAACACATTAAGTGGGAAATATGGTGAAAAACTTGTGTTTTAGATAGTCTTGATGATTCGTTTAGTGACCTGTTAAGTGAAACAATGAATCATCAAGTGAGGCATCAAGAAAAGATTAGAAAATTGTAGAAATATTAGCCATTGGAAATGAGTCAAGTGACGACCCGTCAAGTCTCCTAAAGGGTCACTGAGTCACTCATTGGGTCTGGCAATGAGTAATTTTCCATTGTATCATTAAGTTTGTTTTTGTAATTTCTAAGTTCCTAACTTCTAAACTAAGTCGTTTTAAGCCTTCAAAAGTGGTGTTTGTAAGGGTTTTAACTATCCTAAACCCACATTCTACTCTTATCACTCCAAGTTGAAGATCAAAACCCTCTCAACATTTTAAAACATGTGCATTTATTTGATGTAAAGTACTCCTAACTACTTCTAGCTAAACAAAACACACAACATAATCCTAAACATGCCGATTCTACTAGATAGAATGTCCGAGGAAAAAGAAATACGACAACAAATATCCTCAGATAAAAGTCAAAACCCCAAAAAATATAAGTACACCGCCCCCCCCCCTTTTAAAAGAATGCTTTGTCCGCAAAGCATCAACTATAAGAACAAGGAAAGGGAAATATTTGTGGTGCTTTAAGCACTCCGATCATCTTACATAGGCGGTACCTCCACTGCAATAGTGGCTCTAGTGGTGGCCGACACACTCAATGACGGGACACTAGGGGCAGTGGCCACCACCTCAACTGGACTGGTCATCTCGATGACCTCATCAACATCTTGTGCTGAATATGGCTCACCGAAGGGTCCTTTCCACCCGCAAGCTCTCCAAGGGTAGTGGTGGAGCTCCCCACTCCTCTGGCTTGCTCATGCAACTCTGACATATTCTCTTCATGAGTTTGCATACTGTCCAATCTCTCTTGCTTGCGCTCCTTTTTCTCCTTCCTCTTTCTCTTCATTCTTGAGGACTTGTCTTCAACCTCTTCTGAGACCCTCTTCATCCCATTTAATCTATCAACCTTTGTAGGAGACCAGTATGCCTCCAAATCTAGCTCCTTGTAACATCTAACTCTAGGATGGTGGGGGATGATAATATTGCCGACAGTCTAGATGACAACTCGCCTACCCGCCTATGCAAAGTCCCCAACTCCTCTCAAAGGCTACCTGTATCAGTCTTCTCAGCCAGGCACTCATTGAGGCAGTGATCAAAACTATCACAACTGTCACTACCCAAACGTAGGCCCGGATCGAGACATGGGACAAAGATCCAAAGTGGCTCCAAGTCGACCCATGGAATGAACATATCATCTAACTTAATCATATTAAAACGGAAGATAAACATAGTTTATATAGAGGAAATCTAACAATCTCATAACATCGGAATACATAACTCAAAATCGAAGCTGATTACATTCTATGTCTGAAAAAGCCTCTACTAATGAGTAGTTGATGGGACAAGACCCTAACTAACTCACTAAAGTATTAAACTAAAAGTACTAGATACAACTGAAAAGAAAGGCCCTTGAATGATGAGGACTCACAACTTCGGCTAATAAGGCTAAAGCTGCAGGTCTGGCTAATGACTAAGCTGGGCCTGAATATTCGAGCCTATATCACGAAATGATATAACACAGAGTATGTGACCAATATGTGAAATGGACGGAGTTTTTAAGGTAAGTAAAACCTCTAAGTAAGTAAAATCATAATTCATGCATAGTATAAAACATAATCAAGATAAGAATCTGAGAGTAGGGCTTGCATGCTATTTTCTGAAATCATGATCTAAACATAACTGAACATCATAACTGAATCGAATTACTCAATGATGAAAATTAGTAATCATAAGTATAACTAAACATTGGCTTAAACCTGCTGAAAAAATAATATCATGACTGATGAACATGCATAACTGAAATAATGAGGAACAATGGGAGACTTGTCATATAGCTGGCATTACCACGATAGAGCTTATGCGGTCCTAATTATCACACTCAAGTGGGTAGAGTCGTCTATAGCTTTGCCAGGGCTAAGGACGATACCATGATATCGATATCAAGCTGAAGGCCCCTTGGTGGCAGGGGAATCTCACAATGGAGTTCCCAAAAAAAGATGAACATACCTATGTTGGCGCGTAGCTCTAAGGCATTGGATTGACGGACCCTTAGCCTACTCGGTGCTAGACACTACTTCCAAAAACATACATATGCTCTCCATCATTTTTCAACGAAGCTGAACCATCATCTAATGACGAAGCTGACTCTAAACATACATACATAAATTTAAAATCATAACATGAAGAGCCTTGGCTCAAACCATACCATAGGCTGAAAATAATGGGAGTCTAGACTCTAAAATCCATGTGGTAAGCTGATAACATGAAATTTAGATAAATCATGAAACATACTTGATCTATGGGCTTGTCCAATACTTGAACATCCTTGACATAGACTTGATCATTTGAAAACTTGAACATAGACATGGATATTTCAAAATCATTCTTTCTTCATAAACATCTCATCATACTTGAACACATATTTCATGGATTTCAACTTTAATGAACTTTCATGGATGGCCATCATAATTTATAAAACTTGAGAACATAAATTATAATTTAAAAGATTATACAATATGCCCATTAATCAAAATTCAACATTACAAACATACTTGGATCGTATCCATGATTGAAACATAGAGAATTCACATGTTGGGTGAAAACCGCATAGATTAATCAATTAGAGTTTCATGAATTGAGGGGGGGTATTGGGTATTGGTGTGGACAATTACACCAATTTAGAACCCTACAAACCTGAAGATGTCTAATTTCACAATTTCTTTGATTGCCCAATGGAAATTTGGGGAAGAACCTTGACGAGACTAGGCTTGATAACCCCTGAAACCTCTAAGCTTGCATGCATGAATTTAGAATGACTTAACCCTTCTTAAAACACAATATCTTGAGCTTTAAATGACGTAGCTTAGGCCTTAGGAACTTAGGGATTACGAAAAATCCCTTAATTTGTTCGAAGGGAAAAACACCCTACCAGTCTCAACGAGGGACATGATGACTCGTGCCCACTGACCACCAGTCGTGGTCTACACTCACGGTCAACACTGCCATTTATCTTCTGTGAGTCAACATGAGGGACACCACGACTCCTAGTGACGATGTTGTTTAACACTGCCAAAATTATTCATCCTTCAGACCACTCTTGACCACGGTTGAACTTACGAATCGTGGTGCTGAGCACGACTCATGGTCACCCCAAATCTAAAAATTTCAACCACAGCTAAACTCCTCCCCATGAGTCACTCCATGACTCGTGGTTCATCCCACGGGTCATGGGATTACTCATCCTGTGACCTGGTGCAGAAAATTTAGTTTTCTCCATTTCAACTCTCGGATCTGATCTTAGAATTCTTGGGTTATTACAATATGTGTCCCTTGGAAACATTCGTCCTCAAATGTAGGAAAAACATATTAAAATGTAGAGAAATGCAATCATCATACTCAAATACTGATAATATAAGCTGAAAACTGACGGAGTGATTGACTCCGAATAAAACTACATGACTGAACTAAATTCCTGTATCACACATACAATCATTGAAATGAAAGAAACTGTGGCACATGAACTGAACATGAAACTGAATAGGGTACTGAGGAGGAAATTGATTCCTCAAGATAAAACGGAGCCTGAAGAGAGTAGATGTTGGTATTTAGCCATCATATCTTCTTCAGCTTCCCACGTAGCTCCCTCAACATGCTGATTCCTCCACAAAACCTTGACTGAGGCTACTTCTTTGTTCCTTAGATTTCAAACCTGATGATCCAGTAGTTCCACCGGAACATCCTCATAACTAAGGTTGTCCTTCACAATTACACTCTCCACTAGAACAACTAGATCCGGGTCACCCAAACACTTCTTTGAGGATAACTCTAACTCATAGCCACCTTGCCCACACATTTCATAATTCGGTACGGGCCAACATAATGGGGACTAAGATTCCCTTTCTTTACGAACCTCATCACTCCCTCCATGGGAGGCACCTTCAAAAACACCCAATCATCAACTTCAAACTCAAGTTCTCTCCTCCTCACATCCGCATAGGACTTTTGATGACTCTGAGCTATTTTTAACCTTTCCCTTATAAGCTGAACTTTCTCCAAAGCCTCATGAACCGAGTATGGTCCTATCCTCGCAACTTCATCATATTCAAACCAACCAATAGGAAATCTACATCTCTGCCCATAAAGATCCTCAAACGGAGCCATCTGAAAGTTGGAATGGTAGTTGTTGTTATATGCAAACTCAATGAGAGGATACTGATCATCCCAGCGACCCTTGAAATAAATCACAAATGCTCTTAACATATCCTCAAGAGTCTTAATGGTCTAATCAGCCTGACCATCCATCTGCGGGTGAAATTTTATGCTAAGATTGACCGAATACCAAGTCCCTTCTAAAATGATCTCCAAAAATGGGAGGTAAAATGAGTACCTCTATCTTATATGATGGACAAGGGCACTCCATGCAACTGAAATAACTCCCAAATGTACAACATAGCCTACTCCTCAGCTAAATTGGTAGTTATGACCGGTAGGAATGAGCCGCTTTAGTCAACATGTCTACAATCACCCAAATAGAGTCATACGGTCGAGGAGTATGAGGTAAACCTATAATGAAGTCCATATTGATTTCCTCCCACTTCTAAGTAGGAATGCTAATATCTTGAAGCCCACCTCCAGGTCTTTGATGCTCAACCTTCACCTATTAACAATTTGGACACTTAATCACAAATTTTGCTATGTCCTTCTTCATGCCATTCCACTAATAGACTTCCCGTAGGTCACAGTACATCTTGGTGGCACCTGGATGTATGGAATATATTGAATCATGAGCCTCAGGCAACATTCGATCTCTCAAATCATCAACATACGGAACACACAAATGACCCTGATATCGAAGCACACCATCCCCCCCTTTGGAGAAAACTTCTACCTTCTAATTCTGAATGGCTTTCTTTAATTTCACAAAAATAGGATCCTCGCCTTCCCTAACTTTAACATCGATTCCTAAAGATGATTCTGACCCATTCTGAACAATTAACTCCACCATCGGTTGAGTCAACTAGACGAACCCCCAACTGTGCAAGCCGATGCACATCCTTCTCCAGCTCCTTCCTCCCCTCGTCTACATGGGACATACTCTCCATATAAAGCCTACGTAAAGCGTCTGCTACCGTATTAGCCTTTCCCGGATGGTAAGGAACATCCATACCATTATCCTTGAGTAGCTCCAACCACCTTATTTTATGAAGATTTAGATCTTTTTGCGTAAACACGTATTGTAGGCTTTTGTGATCTATAAACACATGTACATGGACCCCGTACAAATAGTGTCTCCAAATCTTTAAGGAAAATACTATTGTTGCCAATTCGAGATCATGAGTCAAATAATTCTTTTCATGGACCTTCAGCTACCTGGAAGCATATGCTATAACCTTACCGTGCTGCATCAATACACGACCAAGGAAGATCCTCGAAGCGTCACAATATACCACAACCCATCAATACCCTCAGGTAGGGTCAACACCAGTGCTGAGGTTAGTCGAGTCTTTACCTCTTGGAAGCTCCTCTCACAAGCCTCCGACCATTGAAACTTCACATTCTTCTAGGTCAATTCAGTGAACAAGGATGCAATGGATGAAAACCCCTCAAAGGATTCACCGGTCTAGGCCAATTCTTCACCACTTCTATCTTCTGAAAGTCCACCCGTACACCCTCGCTTGACACTACATGGCCCAAAAATGCCATTGAGTTTAACCAAAACTCCATTTACTGAACTTAGCATATAATTGGCGATCCTTAAGAGTCTGTAGCATCACCCTCAAATGAGAGACATGCTCTTCCTTGCCCCGAGAGTATATAAGGATGTCATCTATGAACACAATCACGAACATATCCAAGTATGGATTGAAAACTATGCTCATGAAATCCATAAAAGCTCCAGGAGCATTCATTAGTCCTGAAGACATACCTACAAACTCACAGTGACCATACCGAGTCTTGAAGACTATCTTTGGGATGTCACTCTCCCGAACCCTAAGCTGATGGTATTCAGACCTGAGGTTTATCTTCGAAAAGCACTTAGCACCCTGAATCTTGTCAAACAAATCATCAATCCTGGGGAGAAGATACCTATTCTTGATGGTAACTTTGTTTAATTACCGATAATCAATACACATATAAAGAGAACCATCCTTCTTTCGAACAAAGAGAGCTATTGCACCCCATGGGGATTTGCTAGGTCTGATGAATCCCTTGTCTAAGAGGTCTTTCAATTGCTCCTTCAACTCCTTTAGCTCAGCTGAAACCATTCTATAACGAGGGATATATATAGGTTGCATATCAGGAAGAATATCAATACCAAAATTGATCTCCTGCTCGGGAGGGATTCTCGATAAATCATCTAGAAACACCTCTTGATACTCACACACTATAGGAACTGACTGGATGATCAGGGTTTCGGATGTAGCATCTTTAACCCTAACTAGATGGTACACACAACCCTTAAAAATCATCTTTTTGGCCTTAAGGTAGGAAATGAAGCGACCTACAGGCACAACTGAACTACCCTTCCATTCTAAGACTGGCTCACCCGGAAATCTGAACTCTACTGCACGGATTCTACAATTCACTAATGCATAACATACATATAACCAATCCATGCTGAGGATAACATCAAAATCGGTCATGGCTAACTCTACTAAATCTGCTAAGATGACTTTCTAAAGTACCGTGACAGGGAAATTTCTATATATCCGTCTAGCTATAACTAAATTACTGACTGGAGTAGAGACCGAGAAGAGTTCTGATAAGATTTCAAGACTGACTCCGAAACTACTTTCAACATAGGGCGTCAAAAAGGATAAAGTAGCCCTTGGATCTAACAATGCATACACATCAAGGTGGAATACTCATAACATACTAGTGACTATGCCTGGGGAGACCTCCCGCTCCTGAAGGGATGCTAGGGCATAGAATCTATTTTGACGCGGTCCACCACTCGCACTAGTAGATTCCCCTACTAAGCTGGGCATGCTGGTGGAGCTTCTTAACTGGAGGCTGGGCCTCGGTAACTATCGTGACCCTGTTTGGCTGCTGGGAGGTCTCTAAGCATATTTTCGGGCATCCCACACCCGAGACAAGCAGTTGAACCTGCTAAACACTAACCCACGTGTCTCTGGCCATATCTCCTATACTATGGAGGGTTGGTCTCTACGGGTCTACTACTCTGGCCTCTATAGCATGATGCTTGTCCCTTGTGATCCACTTGGACCTCGATGGCACACTCATAGCCAAAGGCGCTGGGGATGAAGATCTCTAGTGAGACTGCTGACAGTGCTGGGAGAATCCGAAGCTATCAGTCCTGACCCTCTTGGCCTCTCTCTCCCGCTCACTCATATACACCGCCTCTATCTCTGGGCGTACAGGACTATCCGAGTAAAGTCAATGTCCTGATGAAGCATCGCGGTTCGACAATCCTTGACTAGGTAGTCTGCTACCCAATGCACGAACCGGCTCACTCGGGTCCTCTGATCCGACACCATCTCAGGTGCATACTTGGACAAATGAGCGAACTCCAAGGCATACTCCTGAACTGTCATCTTCCCTTGCTTTAGGTTCACAAACTCAGCTGCTTTAATCTCCCTCATCTCATGAGGGAAGAACCAATCCAGAAAAGTGGCATGAAACTTATCCCAGCGAATAGGGCCTGCTCCAACTGCCCTGCTATCCTTCTATTGCTAGAACCAGATGTGCGCAACCGCTTTCAACTGATATGAGGTAAGATTGGCACACTTCTCTCCAGTCACCCCCATGATTTGGGTGATCTTCAGAACCTCATCAATAAAATTATATGGGTCCTCGTCCACCTTTGACCTAAGAAAATCCAGTGGGTTCATCCTCAGAAAATCTCTGACTCTTATTGTCGGCTCATTCCCATATGAGGGATATGTGCCACTGCCTGCTGAATGACCTAGGCGTTCAAGGCTTGAGCTAACATCTATATGGCTTCCATGAACTCAGCATGGGCAACTTGCTAGGGTACATGCTTCTCATAGGCTATTGGGGCCTGCTGGTGCCTGCCTCCATTTCCATTCTCATGGCCATTTCCATTCCCATTTCTTCTTTTATTAAATCGGCGAGGAGTCATGATTCTGCAAATGCTTATAGTATGAGTTAGAAGGATAAAGAGACATTACATCGCACGACTTAGACCATGAAAGAAGAGAACATTTCCTAAAATATTTCATAGCCTCTTCGTCATAAGTGTGGCGCGCTTCACACCCATGAAAAAGACTTTACTTAATGTGGCTTTCAGACACCATAGAACACTTCAAAACCTAATGTTCTAATACCCAGCTTGTCACAACCCGAAATTAGGACCGGATTGAGACACGGAACAAAGAACCCTGAGAGGCTCTAAGTTTTCCCATGGTATGAACATATCATCTAACTCAATCATATTAAAGCGGAAGATAAAGATAATTAATATGGTAGAAGTCTAACAATCTCATAACATCGGAATACGTAACTCAAAATCGAAGTTGATTACATTCTATTTCTGAAAAAGCCTATACTACTAACAAGTTGATGGGACAAGACACTAACTAAATCACTAAAGTTTGAAACTGAAAGTACTAGATACAACTGAAAAGAAGGGCCCTCGAATGATGAGGACTCACCACTCTAGATGATAAGGCTAAAGTTGCAGGTCTGGCTAATGATGAAGTTGATCCTGAATACTCGAGCCTGTAATGAAATGATACAGCATAGAGTATGTGTTCAATATATGGAATGTACCGAGCATGTAAGATAAGTAAAATCTCTAAGCATGTAAAATCATAAATCATGCATAGTATAAAACATAATCAAGATAAGAATCTGAGAGTAGGGACTGCATGCTATTTTTTGAAATCATGATCTAAACATAACTGAATTGAATGACCCAAAACTGAAAACTGATAATCATAAGTAAAACTTAACATTAGGTCAAACCTGCTGAAAACATAATATCATGACTGATGAACATGCTTAACTGAAATCATGAGGAACAATGAGAGACTCTTCATATAACTGACATTACAATGATAGAGCTTATGTGGTGACGACTATCACACTAAAGTGGGTAGAACCGTCCAAATCGTTGCTAGGGATATGGACCTGAAGGCCCCTTGGTGGCAGGGAAATCTCACAAGGGAGGTCCCAAAAAAAGATGAACATACCTACGTTGGTGCATAGTTCTGAGGCATAGGGTTGACTGACCATTAACCTACTCAGTGCTAGACATTACTCCCAAAAAAATGCATATGATCTCCATTGTTTTTCAACGAAGCTGAACCATTGTCTAATGACGAAGCTGACTCATAACATACATACATAAATCTAAAATCATAACATGAGGAGCCTTGGCTCAAACCGTACCACAAGCTAAAAATAGTGAGAGTCTAGACTCTAAAATCCATGTGGTAAGCTGATAATATGAAATTTAGATAAATCATAAAACATACTTGATCATATAGGCTTGCCCAATACTTGAACATGCATAACATAGACTTGATCATTTGAAAACATGAACATAGACATGGGTATTTCAAAATCATACTTTCTTCACAAACATCTCATCATACTTGAACACATATTTCATGGATCTAAACTTTCATGAACTTTCATAGATGGGCATCACAATTTATAAAACTTGAAAACATAATTTATCGTTGAAAACATTGTAATATATGCCCATTAATCATAATTCAACATTAGAAGCATGCATGGATTGTACCCATGATTGAAACTTAGAGATTCACATGTTTTGTAAAAACCCCATGGATTCATCAATTAGAATTTCATAAATTAAGGGGGGGGGAGGATTGGGCATGGGTGTTGATAATTACACCCATTTATAACCCTGCATGCCGGAAGAGATCTAATTTCACAACTTCTTTGATTGCCCAATGGAAATTTAGGGAAGAACCTTTAAGAGACTAGGCTTGATCACCCCTTAATCCTCTAAGCTTGCATGCATGAATTGGAATTGGCTTAGAATGACTTAACCCTTCTTAAAACACACTATTTTTATCTTAAAATGGAGTATTTTAGGCCTCACCAACTAAAAAATTACGGAAAACCCTCAATGAATTCACAAGGAAAAAACACACTGCTAGTCCCAACGAGGGACTGGACGACTCGTTCCCACTGACCATGACTCGTGGTCTACTCACGGGTCACCACGAGGGACACCATCACTTGTGGTGACCATGTTTTTGCTAACACTATGAAAATTCTTTATCTTTCAGACTACTCTTGACCACGGTTGTCCTAATGAATCGTGGTGCTGACCACGACTCGTGGTCACACCTATGGTCACCCCAAATCTAAAAATTTCAACCATGGCCAAAATCCTCCCCACGAGTCACTCCACGACTCGTGGTGCACCCCACTGGTCATGGGACGACTCGTCCTATAACCTAATGGAGAAAATTGAATTTTCTCCGTTTCAACTCCCGGGTCTGATCTTAGGGTTCTCAAGGTATTACAACAACAATCTCACAACCTCATTAATCTCAGCCTTCACCCTAGGATTTACATTTTCCATCATTGAGTTGACCTTCTTCTCAATCGCTATCATCCTCTTGGCAATTTTCTAGAGAAAATCCTGTGGGACCAACATGTAACCAGCTGGGGTCTGGCATTGCATGCCCAATAGTAATGTGGAGGAAGTACTAGGAGCTACATCTGTATGGTTGGCCTTTGTAGCCGGCATCTCTCCCTGCTCCACTGAAGTAGGGGCATCAACATGCTTGCCCGCGAATGCCCATGGTAGTGGGACATCAGTAAGAAGTTTAACCTGGCTAACTGGGTTTAGTCATCCCATATAAGGCCTATGTATGCAGTCTTCTAGCCTCTAATCAAGTGACCTACCTCTAGATTCGTCTTAAGGCCTGCCTCCATGCATAATCTGTACATGAGACTCAGGAATGGGATGGTGGTGCTCAACCCCATAGCCCGGTCTCGGATCTCCTCTGTTATGATCCTCGGAATATTGATGGCATAACTCAACATGATACATGCCACCAAATCTACTTTTTCTGCATGTAGGGTGTTGTTATTAACGGTCGGCTCCAACCTGTGGTGGACTAGTGTCCAGCAGGCCTTCGCTATGAAGTGCAACGAGGCTTTGGTGACCTACTTTCCACTAGCCACCAAATCAACTTCCTCTTTGTCCTAGGCTAGAACCCCAGTATCCATTTGACTTGGCTCTACCTTTCCTCGATACCCAATAGCTTTACCTTTTTAAGAGCTTCTACTTGACACTCGAACTCAGCTATGGTCTCTAGAGCTCTGAATAGAGGCCCATATAATATCCATTACACTCTCAAGCTTGGGTTGTTCTTTCAATTCTTGTGCACCTTTTTCTTTTTGCTCCATTGTGGCCAAATAATTGGCGTAGAACTCTTGGACCATCTCGACATTGTATTTCTTCGGAGTTTTAGCCATCCAGTAGAATTCATAGAAGCTAAAAATCCGCTTCATTTCCAAAACCTCATTCAAGGCACTGGTGAGGATCCGCGGTTCTTCCTATATACTCCGCCTTGGATGATTCTTTGAGTTAAGAGAGAGATCCTGCTCATAAATCTCTTGAAGAATGGGCACTTTCCACCTAATAGTGCAGTTATCCCGAGGCAGAGTTTGGTCGCCTTCCTCCTCAAAGGCTTTTTCCTCAGACCCAACCTCATCATTACCATCTCCAGAATGGGCCTCCTCAGACCCCTCCTCAACATTATATACACTACCAGATTCCCGAGTCTGATCACCGACTCCATCCATAGATTGGAGAGTAGCTGCTGGAGTAGCGGATGTCACTTCGGCCTGAGCCTTTGTACCCTAGTGGTCCGTGGCTCGTTAGTTTTAGTTGTATCTACTTGGTATTCATCCCTCAAACCACTAGGGGTGTTTCCTGCTTGATCGGGGTTGGAGGGCTCATCGCTTAATTCCCTTCGAGCAGTTATTCCATCTCTAACTCACATGTCTTGGGGCTTCTTCTTTGATATACTTTTGAATGTCATTATACCTATGGAGAAAAATGTTAGTATTTATCATTTGAGAAAAAGAAAGCAAGAAAAATATCCTATGAAATTTTTCATGAGTCTATAGTACAGATCATACGCAGGTGGTATAATTTATACTAAGGCCCGTAACATTTAGTGCTTCTGGTACTACTCCTTTGTACGACTCATTCCGGGTTGGTACTATTTATAGTAGGATTCTGATAACGCTCAAACCACACCTCCTACTAAAGTGAGAAGCGGATGTTGTCAATAAAGAATGCAACTAGAGGTTGGGGTCGATACCATAGGGAATATGGAAGGATGTAGAAGAACACTAGTGCTTAAGCTTTTTAATCAATTATTTCCTAAGAGAGGGGATTTGTAAAATTAATAGGTAACAATGCTCAGAAACTGATGGTTGGTTCCAAATTATTGCAATTAACTAGGGTAAGTGTTCCCCATGGATCGTTAACTACTTCAGGTTTTACCCTAGTGATCTATCCCAATACTTTACTTATATAACTGATAACTTAGGTTCATTCAAATGATCAACCAGTCCCTATTGAATTACTATACTCAATTACTCGACCAAGTCTCACGAGTGATTGCAATTTAACTGTTATCAATTTGTTCCTAATATAACTATCCTGAGACCATAACTCAAGTTAATACAACGATTATCAATATCAAGGCTCCGTTGTAATTCTCTTTTCCAAATCTCTACCTCTTCGACCAAAGAAAGTAAAGAATTCGGGCACTTCCTAACGTTGTGCACCATTAAGAATCGTTAAAGGTGAAGAGAATACCAATATAAGTGTTTGTATTGGTTTATAATCACTTTGTGCAACCCTAGCTCGTTAATTCACCATGGTTCCCACAACCCTAGTTGTGGTAGTTTTATCCTAACATGTTTATCAGTAAATTAATAGCATTTATATACAAAAACATAAATTAATACTTACAACAATGATCTGAAAAACCTTCACTTGATTAATGCAAAATTCCGGAAGAACAATTCAACAATCATCTCAAAATTCAAAACTTAAGACACCAAACATGTATCTAAAAATTTAGACTTAAAACTATCTCCAAAATTGTATGTCATTAAAACATCAAGACTTTTGAACTTTGCTATTACATGAAAATAGAAGGGTATTTATTGTAGTTTGATGTTTTCCTTCTTCTTTGATGAATTTGGCTTGAGATTTTTAAAGTTTCTTTTCCTAGTTGAAGTGGGAAGTCAATTTTTGTAGTTTGTTACACCTTTCCGCATCGCCCTTGTCAATACTGTGCCCTGGCACCGCGTTGCACACCTTGTCGTGCAGGGAGTGCACTGTTGCGCGCCTGCCAACACTCTAGAGATTGCCTATGTGTCGCCTGTGCACGCGCAGGGAAGCTGGGCGCCTCGCGCCTGGCATTGTGCCAGCCTTGCTGTTACTCATCGTTGTCAATGTTTAAGCTCAATTTTTGTTGAAACTCATGGCCAATCACCTGCACACTTGAAAAAACATATAAAAGCGTAACAAAGAAAATCATCTTAGGTTGCCTCCGAAGTAGCGCCTAATTTAACATCGCGGCACGACACAGGTATCTTGATTACTCAGACTTCATCAACATACCTATTGAGACTGTGGTCACATCTTGTCCGCTTTTTTACCATGATAACTTGTGACACATCAGAAGATAAAAGAAATAAAAAAGAAAATAAAGACTAAAAGTTAAACACAAGAAATTAATCTAATCCTAAATCGTCTTCCTCGGCAATGGTGCCACTTTTTGATAATGCTCAAACTACACCTCCTACAGAAGTGAGAAGCGGACGTTGTCAATAAAGAACCCAACTAGAGTTTGGGGTCGATCCAACAGGGAATACGGAAGGATGTAGAAGAACGCTAGTTCTTAAGCTTTTTAATCAATTATTTCCTAAGAGGGGGGATTTGTAAAATTAATAAGTAACAACGTTGAGAAATTGATGGTTGTTTCCATATTATTGAAATTAACTAGGGTAAGTGTTCCCCATGGATCCTTAACTACTTCGGGTTTTACGCTAGTGATCTATCCCAATACATTAATTATAGAACTGATAACTTATCAAATGACTGACCAGTCCCTATTGAATGACTATACTCAATTACTCGACCAAGTCTCATGAGTGATTGCAATTTAACCGTTAACAATTTGTTCAAAATATAACTATCCTACGACCACATCACAAGTTAATACAATGATCATCAATATCAAGGATCAGTTGTAATTCTCTTTTCCTAATGTCTACCTCTTCGACCAAACAAAGTAAAGAATTCGGCCACTTCCTAACATTTCGCACCGTTAAGAATCGTTAAAGATGAAGAGAATACAATATAAGTGCTTTTATTGGTTTAGAATCACTTTGTGCAACTCTAACTCGTTAATTCATCATGGTTCCTACAACCCTAGTTGTGGTGGTTTTAGCCTATCATGCTTATCAGTAAATTAATAACATTCATAGACAAAAACATAAATTAATACTTATAACAATGATTGGAAGTTTTTCACTTGATTTATGAAAAATTCCGGAAGAACAATTCAACAATCGTCTCAAAATTCAAAACTTAAGACACCAAACTTGTATCTTAAACTTGAGACTTAAAACTATCTCCAAAAACTTATGTCTTTACAACTTCAAGAGTTTCGAACTTCGCTATTACATGAAAATAGAAAGGTATTTATAGTAGTTTGATGTTTTCCTTCTTCCTTGATGAATTTGGTTTGAGATTTTAAAGTTCCTTTTCCTAGTTGAAGTGGGAAGTCAATTTTTGCCGTTTGTTACACCTTGTCGTGTCGCCCTTGTCAATGCCATGTACTGGCGCCACGTCGCACCCTTTGTCTCGCTCGTGCTACTGCGCGCCTGCCAACGCACTGGAGATGGCCTGTGTTGCGTCTGGCATTGTGCCATCTTTGCTGCGCCTTGCGCCTAGCATAACCCGCATGATGCTGTCGCACCGCGCCTGCTTGTTGTGCTGATGGCCTTGTGCCTTGCGCATGGTAGTGCATCCATGTGTTGAAATTCATTCCGTTAATGATTTACTGTAACTTCTTCACATAAATTTCAGAAGCCTTAAATATACCCAAATCCATCATTTTAAGCCCTAAAAACATCTAATAACGTGTGTTAGCCATTTTTACAAATATATAACATAAACACATGAAAACGCACATATTTTATTCTCAAAACATAGTAAAGTACGGGCAAAAATATGTCTATAAAGTGCATAAATACGCCCTTCATCATATCTGTACGAGGATTTTCTTAGAATTTTGATGTTTTGTATTTTTGTACAACTCAAGTTACAGATCGTGATTAGATTCACAAGTCGTATAATTGATCGTACTGTTACTGTTGAACTTTGACCCTTTCAGACTCATGGTATGATAACTAGGTACGACTTATAGTAGGATACCACGGCTCATACTAGGTTCTATACCAGGATTTTTTACTTTCAATGACTTGGGATAGTGGACATGTCTGAAGAGGTGGAGGACACTCTCTAAGTTGACCACCCTATCCACTAATGAATAGGAACCGACTGAAAACAAGAACTTCTTTATTGACCCCTTCATAGTCCATTCATTAAGTTTGGGGATGGCTAGAATCAATCAGAAGTGCAAATTCTGCAAGCGACGTCGGGAAATGGACCACAAAGCAATGACTAGGACTTGTGTCGGAGGAGGTTTGAGCGTGAGCTAATACTCATGCAGCAGCAAGGACACGCAACTCTTGAAGGGGCCACCAACCGCTTGAATCACTGTAGAAAACCCACTCTTTACTCAATGGATAACACTTATTCTCTTTCAATCAACAAAATGAGAAATGGGGGAAAAATAAAAAAAGAGATCTTTATTGAAGAGGCTTTGCACCTGAAATAGGACTAATGCAGATCTAGAAGAATGGTCCGGGATTTGAAAAAGTTGAAGATGCAAGGGGCTGGAAGACATCTTTTGAACAACCAAGTTGACATAAGAATTCTAGCTCGCAACCACTTAGAGAAGATAGAGATTCTCGGACAGGGAAAAGCGACACTTGACATCTATTAAACAAGACTGAGATCCAAACGAGCCATCACACGAGTTGTAGTACTAGATTATGAGTCATAGGACGGCTGATGAAGCTTGTCCTCACCTTATTTTGGTTTAGTTATTTAGGTAAACGTGTTCTTAGATGGGTACTCAAAATTCCCCATCCTAGGTATGTAAGTTTGTCAATTTTGACCTACCCATCTAATCCCCAACATGCTTCACACCTCGTAACTCATTCTCATAAATCAAAATTTATTGTTTGACTATTTTGAATTCCTACCCATTCAATACATTAGCACAAAAAGCTATTGATCACCTTCCTCTTCCCCATTTTCATGGGTTTTAAGGAATCGCGATGTTCTTTCAATTTACTCATACCAATATTTTCAATTTTAATACATTTACTTACTTGATTTTGTTCAAGTTCTTGCTCAACTTTAAGCTTGCTTCAATTTTAGGGTAAGAATTCAAAGAGCTCGTGCAGGTTCGCCTGCATAGATTTGAGCTTGAGCAGATTTGAGCTTGAGTTACTGGTGTAAGGGTCATGGGATTTTACCATGTGTTTATGTTATGTTTGCATTGGGAGTTGAAGTCTGAATGATTTTGATTTAAATAGGTTAGGGTGGATTTTTACCAATTTGGGTTGAGTCGGGTCAATTTCATTAATTTTGCTCATCTACGAGTCGTGGGTGTGACCTATGGCTCGTCCCTTGGACTCATAGCAGAAAACTTTAGGAACTTACCTGGGGACCTATGAGTACGTGGCACAAATCGTACCATGAATATACAAATCGTACTATGTCTCATATGTCACTTCTTTCTGAACTTATACTCTTAGCATGGTTCACCATTAGTGTAGGTACTATGACTCATATAATGTAGGTACCATTAGTAATGACGAACTGTAACATGAACTCATGTTTCTGCTTTTCACCATAGACACTACTACAAGCGGTACTATCCTCTTACGCATCGTACTAAGGCTCGTAGTATAGGTCATTCTGCAATTTTTCACTCACCAATTTTGTTTCACCTGCACACTGAACACACATAAGTTAAGATACTTGGGTTGCCTTCCGAGAAGCGCCTAATTTAACATTGTGGCACGACACAAGTCCCCTGACTACTCAAAATTTTTCAAGAGACTCAAGATTATCCTCGATTATCGATAAAAACCTGACCTCTTTGGGTTTGTTTCATTGATCGGCAAACATTAATGGTGACCTCCTCCTTATTAAGCCAGAACTTCAGCTAGCCAACCTCAACATCTACCAGAGCTCTCCCAGGGGTGAGGAATGGTTGCCCTAAAATAATTGAGACCTCAAAATCATCCTCGCAAACCAAGATCATGAAGTCCATTGGGAAGATAAATTGATCCACCTTCACCAACACATCAACAAGGATCCCCACAGGCTTTTTAACAGTGCGGTCAGCCATCAATAGTCGCATTATCATCGATGTAGGGGCCCCCAAGCCCAATTGCTTGAATACAGCTAATGACATCAAGTCAATGCTAGCTCCTAAGTCACATAGTGCCTTCGCAAACTCAAAGTCACCAATCTTACAAGGAATGATGAAGGCACCTGGATCCTTCATCTTCTAGGAAAGGACCCATGAAGCTATGACACTGTAATGATGCAAATTACCAACCAGCTCATAGCTCACGGACCTCTTCCTAGTCACAAGGTGCTTCATAAATTTTGCATATCTTGGCATCTTTCCAATGCCTCGATCAATGGTATGTTCACAGACAACTATTTTAACATAGAGAGAAATTTCAGAAACTTACCATCTTCCACCTTCTTCTTCATCCTCTGGGGAATGGTGGCGGTGGTCAAGGGGTAGCCCTATACACATGTGTGGCCCCTTGTTCCTTCCTTTTATTAGCTCCAGACCCCTTTTCACCAACTGGGGTCTCAGTTAACTCAACCTCACCCGCAAGCTCTGGGTCAGCAACCTCATTATCCTCATTAAGCTCAGTATCCTTGTGTCATTCCATTTCAGCTACAACAGGCAAGGGAGGGTCAACAGTAGTCTTTTCCACTCCTAAACATCACCGCCATGCAATGATTGTCATTTTTTAGATCTTGGATGGTGTTTCTAGGAATTTTCCCCTTTTGCCTCTGGTTTAAGGATGCAGACATCTGACCAAGCTGCTACTCAATCTACTTTATTGTTGTTGCATAGGATCCGACCTTTTGGCCCATGCTAGATATGCCAACCCTAATATCCTTCAACTACTCATTAGTTTATTTGTCCCTTTTTAGCAGCTCAGCCATCATACTCTCTAACTTCGAGGGTCCAGCATCACCCTCATGGGCCCTGGGAGGAACATAAACACCAATGCAGTTATTGCAATAGCCATCATTATTTCTCCATTCACCTTCCCGCTGATGACCTCTACTCCTATCCCTGTATCTGTTCCTATTAAAGTTGTCTCTATATTGGGTTCGACCTTGATTTGTGGAGCCTTGGTGCCAAGTGTCTTGTTCGGACCCTTGGGCGTTAGTCTAAAAACCCGCCACCTTGTTGTCCAAGAAATTTGTCTCCTTCTCAAAATTTGTCTACTCAAACCCCTCCTACTAACCCTAAGCTCCCACTACATTAATCTTTTGATCTTTATAGATCATAATTTAATTGTCAAGTAGGTCAAAGGATGTCCTCATGTGAGCTAGCTCCTGATCACGCTCCTCCTCCTTTCTGCACTATTGCGCAATCATACCAAAAGCATATGTACCGCAGTTATCTCTGCTTCCCTAGTGTGCCAGGCCTTATTCTTCTTGGTCCCTCGGTCAAGAATAACATTTCCTTACTCCCACGATTGACTAATCAACTCTCCTCCTGCCATTGTATCTCCTACATCCTTAGTGTTGTTGTTCAAAGACTTGTAAAAAAATTCCAACAAATTATCATCAGGAATTTTATGGTTTGGGCACTTAGTCAGCTTCTTCTTAAATATCAACCAAGTCTCATGTAGTCCTCAGTCTTCAACTATCGAAAATTATAGATCATCTCTTTTAGCCGCAACATTCTGGAGGATGTGAACAACCTTTGCAGGAAGGATTGTTCAAGCTCCCTCCAGTTGGTAATGGAGTCGTTGGGAAACATCAATAAACATAATATGGCCTCTCCAGAGAGAGAGAATGGGAAGAGTCTCAACCTTATAGCATCCTGGCTTACATCAGGTAACTTGTATGCCTTACATATCCCGACAAAATTCATCAAGTGCAGGTTACCATCGTCAGATGTGTGACCACTAAACACCCCCTTCATATTAAGCAAATGAATCATGGTGCTAGTGATATCAAACTTTGCCCCATCAGGCAAAGGTAGAGGTACAATAGCTCCAGTTGACCGGCCTTATCAACATCCAAATCATCATCATCATAAAACTAAGGAGCATATCATTGGCCTCTATTTCCCCTTCAATGGCGGCCAACATTCACTACCTCATCATGAGCATCCTCAGTTTCTTGAAGTGTAGCTTGCTGAGCTAACTCATCTTAACAAGCTTCTTCATTAATACGGGCCTCTCTCTGCTCACTATTTTCCATCCTACACAGTGTTCACTCCAACTCAAGATCCAATAGAATTAGGTGATTTCCGCTTCATCGAGTACTTAGCATCTACCAAGTGACAATCTGTGGGTGTCAAAAAATGTATATGAGGCAAATAACAACTCAAAGTCAAATACAAGCAATTAATCTAATCCTAAGCCGTGTTCCTCGAAAACGGCGCAACTTTTTGATAAGGCTCAAAATCACACTCTTGTAAAAGTATGACACGAACATTGTGAATAAAGAACCCAACTAGGTTTTGGTCGATTCCACAGGGAACAAGGACAAGATGTAGAATAATGCTAGTATTTAATCTTTTAAGTCTGTTATTTCCTAAAGGGGGATTTTATAAAAGCAAATACATAACAATATTGAGATTTGATTGTTATTTATCAAGTTAAATCAAATAACTAGGGAAGTGTCCCCATGGATTCATAACTACTTCGAGTTTTACACTCATGATCTTTCCCAATGCTTATTTGTAGAACTAATAACTAGGCTTTATCCAAACGACTGGTTCATCCCTATTGGATAACTATACTCAATCACCGAATTAGGTCTTATGAATTATTTCACTTCAACTGTTATCAATTTATTCCAAATGAACTATCATGCGACCATAGCTCAAGTTATACAATAAACCATAAAGTTCAAGGCATTGTTGTAATTCTCTTTTCCTAATCTCTACTTCTCTAAATTCAAGCAAGTAAAGAATTCGGGCAATTCCTAATGTTGCACTCTGTTAAGAAACATCAAAGACGAAGAAAATACAATACAAGCATTGGCATTTGTTTAGAATCACTTTGTGCAAACCCTAGTTTGTTAATTCACCATGGTTCCCACAACCCTAGTTATGGAGGTTTTAGCCTCACATGATTGTAAGAGAATTAAAAGAATTAATAGACAAACACATAATGTAGAACTTACAAGGATGGCTGGAAGAAAACCCACTTGATTATTGCAACAATTAATGAAGAACAATTCAAGATCAATGGAAGAATCAAAGCAAGAAATCTCCCAAAACTTGCTCTCAATTATCCCAAAAGTCAAAAACCTCTCTCGGAAATCGTATTCTGTTCTCCACTAAAAAAAATAACCTAGAAAAATATTTATACAAATAATTAGAAAATTTTCCTAAATTGATCAAAAAACTGCTTAAACTGCCTCCGACATCACTAACGACCCGCACCATGATTGTACAGGTCATACCTTCTTGTACGTTGGCTAGCTCTTTTGGTTTTGACCAAGTGTTGAAAGCTGGTACGACTAGTACAATACACCTGCGAGGCATACTGTCTTGTTGTTTTTTGAACCTGAAAATTCTTGCATTCTCCGATTATTTCCACAAGTGTCTTGGTATGGCTCATAACTTCATCCTATGACTCGTGACATCTTGTCATACCTTGAGTTCTGCCTTTCTTCAATTTTTCTGAAGTTCACCACGGCTCCTTGTTACAGGCCATAGGTAGAGAACATGATTCATGATTACTAACCGTATGAGTAGACTGACTCAGTGCAATTTTGTCTAAACTTTATCATACTACCTTGGTACGGCTCGTACCAGGATGGTACTACTCGTACCAAGAGACGTACTTTGGCTTTTTAGGTTAGCACATCTTCTGGACTTTTCCATGATTCTTGGTATAGTTCGTATCAGGATAGTACGACTAATACTGAGGTCCGTACTTATCCCCCTTTATGTATTTTTTCATTATTTTTACACATTTCAACTCTAAAACTTAATTTCCCTGAAAGTAAAGTAAAAGTGCATCATATTTGTATAAACGTACCTATGGCCATGCTTCTTTTCTTAGTTATAAGTATAAAAAGTGTTGTAAACCCATAGCACATCAGGTGATCATAGATAGATTAACCAAGTCGGCACATTTCTTACATGTCAAAACTACAGAATAGTCGAGGATTACACTAAACTCTACATCTGTGAGTTGGTTCGATTGCATGGATTTCATTTGTCCATTGTCTCAGATAGGGATATTCAATTCACTTCTAAGTTTTTGAGATTGTTTCAGAAAGGCCTTGGTACTCAGGTGAAGCTTAGCATAGCTTCTCACCCACAAATAAATGTTCAGACCGAGCAGTTTATTTAGACTCTTGAGGACATATTGACAGAATATGTGATTGATTTCAACAGTAGTTGGGATGATCACTTTCCTCAAATTGAGTTCGCCTACAATAATTGTTATCACTCCAGCATCCAGATGGCTCCATTTGAGGTTTCCTACGCGCGGAGATGTAGATCACCTATTGGATGGTTCAAGGTAGGTGAGGCCATATTGATAGGGCCAGATTCCTCCTTAGTACTCTATTTAGTTTCATGTCAAGATCAGGTCACTATGTTTATTTCATGTCATTGTATGCATGTATATTTCATGATTTCATTTAAATCATGTAAATTAGTCCGAAATTAGTCTCTCCGTCAGTTTCAGCTGTGGCATTTTAGTTTTGGGATTGCAGTTATTTCCCTAGCCTTTTAGTATGCTTAATCTACATTAGAGGACAAATGTTACAAAGGAGGAGATAATATAACACCCCAAAAATTCCAAAGATCAGACCCGAGAACTGAGATGGAGAAAATAGGAAAACCTACATCGGGTCACAGAATGAGTCTTCATGTGACTCGTCAAGTGGCCCGACGGGTTGTGGTGTGACCCATTTAGTGGGAAAATGGTTAAAAACATGAGTTTTCGATAGTATTAATGACTAGTTAACTGACCCGTTATGTGACACAACAAATTGTCAAGTGAGGCATCGAGAAAAGATTAGAAAAATTAGAGAAAAATTGGCCAGTGGAAAGGATTGAAGTGGCGACCCATCAAGTGTCCCAACGGGTCATCAAGTCACTCGTTGGGTTGATCTTGGTCATAATTACGTGCCCAAGTCCTATTTTATAACTTAGTGTAGTCAGGTTTGTAAATTTAATTAATTATATTCTCATGTGATTTTGTATAATTTTATGCATAAACTAACCAGTGTGATTAGCTCTTTGTTTTGTAGGTGAAAAATGCTAAGGATGATCTTAATATGATGATTCACGACGATAAAGGGAGTTTGGGATTGAGTACAAAGAAAGAGACATGAAGCAAAACGTGGAAGTGCCATGAGTGTGCCAGCCAACGTGTCACACTGGTAGGAGGGCGCGCCAGACAGCGTGTCACGCTGGCCCTGTGTCGTGTTCACTACCGTGCCATGCAAAGTCATACACAAGAACGTGAGGGACAAGGTAGAAGCAGCACGCATTGGCTCTGTGCCACGCCCTGCAACCTGCGGGATTTATGTCATGCCACGCTGGGCAATGCGCACAGCACTGCCATGACATCCCAATGCCCAAAAATTCTAGTAGCCCTACA
>JACEIK010006857.1:47368-66785 GCA_018107945.1 Datura stramonium
CCCTAGGCTAGAACGCAAGAATGTAGGGAGCGAGTTCTTATCGTTACGATAGGATTAGCAGTTAGGATATAAATTATACCTAATTTTCCTTGATTGTTTACTAAAATGGGATGAGCTAGACACTAACTTAGAATTGTCACATCACCGCTCATAGAAGTAGTTGTTAAACTAAGTTAGGTTAAATGATTAGAGGTATGAAAGTCCATAATCAAGGGCACAAACTCCGTAAACCACATTCACGTAGTTAAATTAATCACGAGTTAGGACGTCACGTCCCCAATCAATGATGTAGGTGTGAGACTAGTGTGTCGTGTTTAGAGGCTCGAAAGACCATGAACATAGAATTTTAACTATTTGAGACAACAACTGAAGTTTCCACACTTGAACCATTGTGAATTGTACTATCGCATGATTACTAGGCCTTAGCTATAGTTGCTTCTTGTATCATTTCTCGATTATTTTGTGATCACCCCTAGATTTAATTAGAATTTTTTGAAATTTCTAAAATCAACACTTGCGAAGGTTAAATTAGCATTTGAGCTTGATATTTCACTTAATTAGCCTAGTCCCTGCGGGTTCGACACTCGACTCTTAAAAAAAGGGCCACTGTATTACTTGTATGACCGCATGCATTGGGGCACAAACATGTTTTTGGCGCCTTTGCCGGGGACTGGCGAAATTTAGTAAATTGTTAGTTTTTGTGTGATTTTTTTTAATTTCCTTAAGTGTTGAAAAACTTGGTCTTAGTCTGCTATATTGTAGGTAACAGGTTGTCCTTGCAGAACTGGCAAGGAATAAGGAGCTGGTGGAACCCTTGGTTGAACCTGAACGCCAACTACATTTGCTCAGGAGGGAAGCTTTAGAGTGGAAGTTGAAGAGGTTACAAGAGCAGTTACAACATCCTCCACCAATTGAACAAGCAGAGTTGTTACCTAATCAGATGGCAGCCCGACTAGTTCGCGAAGTGGCAATCCCACTAGCGACGGATGTAACCTCCAATATCCGCAAACTGGAGCCCGGAGGGAACTTTGAGCTTAAACATAACATGGTGCAACTGTTACATTCTAGTGGCCAGTACTGGGATGAATCATGAGGACCCACTACAGCACTTACAGAATTTCATGGAGAGCAATGACACTTTTATCCCCCACCAGAGTGTCAACTGACTATGTCTAACTCACACTCATCCATTCTCATTGTTGGGAGAGGCTAAAAGTTGGTTGAAGGTTGAGCCATTGAATTCCATTACTTCTCTGAATTACGAGGCAAAGGAAGTTCTTAATCAGATTTTTCCCTTCAGGAAAGACTGTCAAGCTCAGAAGTGAGATATTAAGCTTTAAGTAGAGGCCGGAGGAGAACCTATATTTGTCTTGGGAGAGATTCAACTCATTTTTGAGAGACAGCTCCCATCACCATTAGTCTAATGAGGTGTTAGCTCACACCTTTGTGGAGAGTCTAGACGCACATACAAAAATCTTACTATACTCTACATCAGGTGGGAAAGCATCAGAGAAGACTTATGATGAGTTGTACACTCTGCTGAACAGGATTGCTCAAGAAAATCCAGAGTGGCACAACGAATCATCGAGAGGGGCAAGAAAGAGAGTAGTAGGGCTGATAGAAGTGGACAACATCAATGTCTTGGCGGCACAACTAGCATCATTTCAGAATCAGATGATGACTCAGTTCAACAAACTGAGTATGAACCAACTGCATGGACAACTGAATGCAATTCAATAGACTCCGAGTTGGTGTGAAATTTGTGGTAACAATGCAGAATCTTTCAGGGCAAATCCGAAATCTGTCAATTTTGTGGGAATGTTAAGAAAAACAATGAGAAGTTTCGGAATACTTACAATAAAAGTTGGCAGAGTCACCCAAATTTTTCTTGGGGTGGAAATCAGAGTCAGAGCTACCAGCAACCTCAACAGAAGCAGTATCAGTAGCAAAACAGGTAGAACGGTGGCCAATCAAGCAATAACAACATTGAGGAGATGTTACAAAAGATTATGGCTACTTAGACCCAATTGGCAGAGAATCAGGCACTGATGGCTTCAAATTTGAAAAATTAGCAGTTGGCCACCCACAATCTAGAGAAGCATATGGGTCAATCAGCAGCTGCTCAGCACACCAGATGTCAGGGAGGGTTACCCAGTGACACAGATACAAACCCCTGATAGGTCAATGCCATCAATATGAGGAGTGGAAAGCAATTGGCCAATGCCCCATCAAAGGATAAGAGAAATGAGGTGCAACCTGAGCTGGTCAGATAGGGTCCATCTACCGACAAGGGATATAATCAGAGTGTTGTGCACACAATGAACAATCATCATTGTAGCTAGCATAGAGACCATTACCACCATTACCTCAAAGACTCAAGAAGAGCAAGGAGGAAGAATATTTTAGAAATTATTTTGATATTTTTAAAGAACTTAACATCAATTTTCCCTTACTTGATGTTTTGCAGTGAATGCCAAAGTACGCGAAGTAATTGAAAAATCTGGTGGCTAAGAAAGTTAGGTTGGTGGATGTCCAGACGATGGCACTAACAGAGGAGTGCATCTACAGGGTGATGAGCAAGATGCCAAAAAAGCTCAAGGACCAGGGAGTTTTACCCTCCCTATACAAATTAGTAAAGCTGAAGTGATAAAAGATCTTTGTGACTAGGGGCGGTAGTAAATTTAATGTCCCTATCTTTGTTTAATAATACCCCTATCTTTTTTTAACACCCTGGGGTTAGGTCAACCGAGGCCAACACGAGTAATGCTGTAGTTGGCAGACAAGTCCACAGTGACACCAAAGGAAAAAATTGAGGACCTTCTCATCAAAGTGGGTAAGTTTATTATACCCGCTTATTTCATCATATTTTACTTTGAAGTTGATGAAAAGGTACGTTTGATCTTGGGACGGTTATTCTTGGCAACTGGAGGAGCAATCATAAATGTAAGAGTAGGTACCCTTAAAATGAGGGTCGATGATGAAGAAGAGTTCTTTATAGTTTACCAAGAGATCAACCCACCTACACACTATAGAGATCTTTGAAAGATTAATGTGTTGTCAGATGCTAAGTGTGGGGTGGTAGATTGCATGGCTTCACTACCGCAGTAGATGATCACATTTCAGCTCCAATCTGATGGAAGGCTTAAGTTAAAGAAGAAGTTGGGAGAAGTGAGGGACAGAGTGGAGGTTGTTCCCTCATAAAATAAAAATGAGAATAAGATTTTTCTCGAAAGGGAAAACTGGTTTGAGGATATCCTGAGAAGGATAGTCCACGTTGTGTCGCGACGTAAAATTAGGCTCTTCTTGGGAGGCAACCCAAAGGTACCTTAGGTACAATTTTATTTTCCTTTTGTGTTAATTTTGTTTATTTTCACTTTTTGTTGTTATAGTGGTGATTTAAGCACAGATTGAGGGAAAGTCTTAGTACCCTTAGAAGAGGAAGCTAAGGAGCATAAAAGAGGATGTGTGGGGTCGATGACCCTCCTGTGAAAAAATGAATAAAAACATATTGTTAGCTAGGCCTAGAGGCCTCAGGGAGAATTTCTCACCCTTGTAGTATTTTTATTTGATGCTTTGGGAACATAGCATGATTCAAGTGTGGGGTGAGGGAATTTCAAAATTTTGTGCTTAATGAATTCGGGTGAAATTAGTGCTTTGTATGGTAGTGTTTGATGAAAAAGTTTGTTCTTTTCCGATGGGGAGAACTTTGAACCGATGAATAAAAGTTTTCTTTGTCTGGATATAACTATTTTTATTCATATTTAGGAACTTTTCCCGACGATGGATTGATGAAGAACGTCTTGAGGGAAAATTAGTCAATCGGTTTTTGTTTGTGAACCCTTAGCTAATTGATGGATTAATTTTATTGTTATGTGCTATACATGATTATGAGATGCAAGTTTTGTAAATTTAGATGCATGTTAGCAAGTGTATAACTTTGTTTGAGACACCTAGGTTCTTCAATATGACTCTGTGTGCTTGAAAGCTTAATCTTGCAATCTGGTGATTAGCTGAGTTAAGAAGTCTGCTGAATTTGTCTTGAATTGAGCATGTGCTATGTGTCTAAGGTTTTTGAATGATCCTTGCTATTGTGTACTGTCTACAACTTGCCTGATGTGTATACAAAACAAAATGAGGGATGTTGATTATAGGAGATGATTTAGGCATTTATTTGAATGAGCCAAATTTTTATCCCTCGCTTTACCTACCTTGAATGATTAGTCCTAGTTAGCCCCATTTAGCCCTTAGCCTATTATTTGCTAGCCACAACATGAGCTTAACCCCTTCTTTTCAATAGCCTTGAATTGTTCTAAAACTCCAAAGCGCTTATGTGAAATTGCAAAAGAGAGTTAAGGAGTGAGGAGTTGGAAGAAGAAAGAAAAGAGTAGTTGTGGGAGTTAAAGAAAAGATTAGAGGTACACTTTTTTAAAAATGAGTAAGAGTTAGTAGGAAATAAAAGAAGAAAAGAGCAAAAAATAAAATTGGTAAGTGTGCCTAATGAATGGGAAAACAAAAGAGGAAAATGGGAGTTGAACAGAATAAAGGAGAAGAAAGAGGCTGGAAATTCTTAATGAAAGTATGATAGATTAAAAGCTCTTAAGGAAGGTAGTCACTATTACTGGCCATGATAGTACCTACCTGCCCCTTAACTTACATTACAACAAACTAAGTCCTACTCGATCTTACATTCGAACATTCCTAAATTAGTGGAGTAAAACACTAAGGGCAAGCTTATGGGTCAATACATGTCGCATGTGAATTCTTTGTGAGAGTGAGATTATTTCTTATCCATACACCCATATATGTCATAATTTGAAAAAAGATTTGTGAGAAAAAAGGGTAGCTCTCTTGTTGCGAGGGCACATATTTGATGAAGGATAAAATTCATGTCGGATTTCTTGGTTGGTTAATTTGCATGGGTTTTGAGTTTGAGAGTCGATTCTAGAGGCTAGGAAGTCTTAACGGAGTTATATGGGATTTTAGTGGTTATATCTTGCATACTCTATTTTTAACTTGCTATCTAAAACAATTGGTGTAGTCTTAGCTTGAATTGTCTTTTCTCAATTAGCTATGTGTGAGTTCTTCATGTGCATGAGATGTAATGGAGTTCTTAAAGGATGAACAAGGCTTTAAGTAGGGGGTAGTGATCTTGGGAATAACTACGTGCCTAAGTGCTATTTTAAGACTTAGTGTAGTCAAGTTTGTCATTTTAATTAATTATATATTCTCATGTGATTTTGTATAACTTCATGCATAAACTAACCAATGTGATTAGCTCTTTGTTTTGTAGGTGAAAAATGTTAAGGATGAGCTTAAAGGGATAATGCACGACGATAAAGGGAGTTCGGGACTAAGTGCAAAGAAATAGACATGAAGAAAACATGGAAGTGCCATGAGTGTCCCAGCCAATGTGTGACGCCGGCGGGAGGGCACGCCACGTAGCGTGTCACGCTGGCCTTGTGTCGTGTTCACTTTTGCGCCAAGCAAAGGCATGTGTGCATGCATGTGAGGGACAAGGAATAAATAGTGCACGATGGCATCGTGCAATGCCTTGCAGCCTGCGCGATTGATGTCGTGCCACGCTGGGCAACGTGCACAACACTTCCATGACATGCCAATACCTAAAAATTCCAGTAGCCCTACGCGTTTGCTCCATTTCACGGAGGAAGCCTGCTGCGATGGGAAGCGTAACACGGAGGGAATTCATGACCGACCAATTTTTGTAAATTCTCGCTTAGTATAAATTAAACACTTAGCTCCTAAAATCATTTTATCACAAAATATTTTGAGAACAATGGAAAGGAGCGAAGGGTGAAAGGAAGAACTCTACCTAAGTTTCACTAATTTCCATTTTGTTTTATCTATTCCAATAAGTACTTTACTTGAATCATGTTTTTAAGTATTTTTCTGAACATGAGTGGATAAAACCCTTCCTCTAGGGTTGAGGCCACATGATATGATTGTAAATGCGTGAATTCTTAATGGATTGAGTTTTTAGTTGTTGTTTTGTCTTACATTCCTTATTATTATTGTTTTTATGCTTGATCACAATGAAAATAAACTCATTAAGCTTAGGTAAAATCTTGAAAGAGTAACCCTAGGCTAGAAAGCAAGAATGTAGGGAGAAAGTTCTTATTATTACGATAGGATTAGCGGTTAGGAAAGAAATTATACCTAATTTGCCTTGATTGGTTACTAAAACGGATGAGCTAGACACTGACGGAATTATCACATCATCGCTCGTAGAAGTAGTTGTGAAGCTAAGTTAGGTTAAATGATTAGAGGTACGAAAGTCCATAATCAAGGGCACAAACTCCATAAACCACATCCACATAGTTAAATTACTCACAAATTAGGACGTCACATCTCCGCTTAACGATGTAGGTGTGAGACTAGTTTGTCGTGTTTAGAGGCTTGGAAGACCATGAATGTAGCATTTTAACTATTTGAGATAACAACTGAATTTTTCATACTCGAACCACTATGAATTGTAGCGTTGCATGATTATTAGGCCTTAACTCAAGTTGCTTCTTGTATCGTTTCTCAATTATTTTGTGATCACCCCTAGATTTAATTAGAATTTTCTAAAATTTCTAAAATCACCACTTGTGAATGTTTAATTAGAACTTGGACTTAATAATTTGTTGAATTAGCCCAGTCCCTGTGGGTTCTACATCCGGCTCTTAAAGAAAGGGCCACTGTATTACTTGTACGACCGCATACGCTTGCGCGTGCGCTAGGGCGCATACAAGGGTCTGGTAGTGAGTTTTTTCCTGTCATATCATTAAGGTTGTTTTTATAATTTCTAAGTTTATAACTCCTAAACTAAGTCTTTTTAAGCCTCCTAAAGTAGTGTTTTTAAGGGTTTTAACTATCCTAAATCCTCTTTCTACTCCTAATACTCCAAGTTGAAGATCAAAACCCTCTCAATCCTCAAGCATCAAGGTCCTCCTTCTTCCCAAAATCGTCTTGAGCATCAAACCCTATAAATAATTCGACAAAGCTCAGGTATGTATGATTATGAATGGGGTAAATTCTTCCACCCTCATTCCCAATCTCATCCCTATTCTACGATTTCAAGTCTCCAAGCATGTTATGCTGAAATTTTAGGGTTTAACCCAATTACATGCAATTATCCAATATATATCTATGGGTTCAACTATCTCATGTTCTAATTGATTAAATATAATTATCAAGGAAGATTTTACTCTCAAATTCATCATGAATTGATGATTTCAAGCTTATGATGATTTTTCCCTATTATGCATGTTTTATGAATTTCAAGCTTATGAGCCCATGATTTCTAGTATGCTGAATTATCAAAATATGCTAAATGCTTACAAATTCTTAAGCATTATTCAAGTATGCATGATTTCATGTTTCGGGCAAGCCCGTGTAAAGTTAAATATGTTTTATCATGATTTCTAGCCAAGGTTTTCAAGATAAGTTTAAAGAGATGTTTTGGAGTCAAGACTCCTAATAATAAGATTTATTCTATGTTTTGAGCAATATACATGTTCTGGGAGTAGTGTCTAGCATCGAGTAGGCTAGGGATTTCGAAGACATAGGTCTCATAACTACGCGCCACTGTAGGTTATATATTCTTATTTGGGACCTCTCAACAGAGTGTTTCCCCTGCCTGAGGGTACATAAGTGATATCACCCTTTCTTCGTTCTTTGCCTGGAAAGGCTTAGGATGGCTCTACCCACTTGAGTGAGATAGTTGGGGCATCACGTAAGCTCTGTCGTGATGATGTCGGTTATGAAGAAGCCACCCATTATTCCCCATATTTTCAGTTACTCATGTTCATGTCTTATGATATTATATTTTATAGCATATTTGACCCATTTATTACTTTATTAGTTTTCACTTATGATTTCAAGTACGATATATGATAGTACTTCTATTTCTAAATCGTGGGTCATTATGTTTCAGCTTATAATGGATATCTCATGATTATGGTTAATTCAAGGATATAGCTTTTAGTATGTTGCGCTTACTCTAATGTTCTATCTTGATTTATATTCATGATTTCAGACTATAATTTTACTAGCATGTTTTACTTCCTCTACATACTAAGTACATTTTATGTACTGACCTGCATACTTTATCCTATATCATCTGATGATATAGGTCCAGATAATCAGACTCAGTCTTGACGTTAGCTTGTTCCCACTTCAGACTAGTTCGATCCCAGTTTTGATGAGTCCTCATGATCTGAGGACGTCAGTTTTTACTATGTCTCTTTTGTTTATGTCTTTTAGTTTCAAACTTAGCAAGCTAGTTGGGGTGTTGTCCCATCTTCTCATCTTATGTTTATAGGCTTTCAGACAGTTATATAGTACATGCTTCAACATTGTTGACTCGTGTATACATTTATGTTCTTATGTCATGCAGACTTCCGCTTGTGTTGAGTTCTAGTTTATTTCCTATTATATGCTCTCTTTCATGCTATATATGTGTCATGGGTTAGCTTCGAACCATTCATGGTTCTAGATCCCTTGACGCAGTTCGGGGTCCATGCTCACATCATGGCATATAAGAAATGATAAAAGAGAGATAAAACCTGAAACCTTGAGTTCCACTAGTGTGAATAACTTATGCCTCAAATGAAACTTAACACAACTCTGAAATAGCATGGTGGGCAATCATGTGCGACTTAACTATGTATGCTCACATATGCATGAACTGGCCATTGGCTAATCTCGATGGTAAACTGCCCGACTGGTGTTAATCCGCCCAATTGAAATAAGGTTTGTTAATAATAACAGTAGCCACATAAGGCCCGTAATCTCCCCATCCGAAACCAGGTTCGATGGTAAAAGGGCATAATACTATGCCATGAAAATGTGTACCAAACTCAGTAACTTGAGACTCTCAAACTTGATTATGAGTCACTCTGCCACTTAGGTAAGAACTCAAGAATTTCTTATTTCTCAAAGAAATGTTAATTAATACTTTGTATAGATTCTTATATGCTTGAACACGATTTAGCAACTTTCGAGATTAGGGTCAACTAGAAATTCATAACTATCTTTCAGAAAGGCTTGAGTGATGGCATGAAACTCTAGCTCCAATAGGGTTTCTTTTCATACAATATTTTGGTAGAAAATACAAGATCAAACTAGTTCAATTCTACCCAAATAGGGTAGCTTGCTTAATTAAGAATAACTCAACTCAACAAGTGAACAATACTATAAGATCATGGGCTCCAAGGGAAAAAATAACATGAGAGTAAGGGTTCTCGTACATAGCAAGAGTATAAGTCATAGAGGTAACAAGGATATCAACACTTTACTCTAGCATTAACAGTGCTAAGAGTAGAACTAGCTATATGACTACTACAACTTGAGTCCATAATAGATACTAAAGCTTATGATTCATGCGACCAAAGAGAATGGTTATGCCTTTACATACCTTGGTAGCTCTTGGGGAGAGAGAATAACACACTACTCAAGCTTGGTGCAGAGGGTTTCTAGGTCTTCTTGAGCTAGAAATGGGATTTTCTTGTAATCCAAGGAGGAGAGAAGCTGTGAATATCAATAAACTAAACTTTCATGCAAGAATCTCCTAATGAAAATAGTTTCAAAATGGACTTATTTGATATATTGAGATGATAAAGAGACTTAACTCTCACAAATATATTCACAACTTAAGTCACAACTACCATATGCTTTTCTTTGTTCTCAAATGCCTTCTCTTTGGAAAATCTGAGTGGAGATCACCTATGGGCTTTCCTAAGCTTATGGGCTCATGCTTTTCCTTACCACACCTTTCTCAATGAGTTCATCCACTTGCCTTTGAAGTTCCGTACTGTCCTCTAGATTAGACCTATAAGCCGGTTTATTTTGAATTTGTGATCCCTTGTTAAAGTCAATTTGGTGCTCAATACCCCTTAAGGGAGGTAATCCCTTTGTAAGTTTCGGGGGAAACATTAATTCATAGACCTGCAAAAGAGAAGAAGTAGTAAGTAACACCCCCAAAAGTTCTTTAGAGAAAACCCCAAACTTGGAATAAAAAACCAGAAAGAAATCAGAAAATATTGCCTCAGAACGACTCAACCAATGAGTCATTTCCAGGAATAATAACCATTCAAAAGAGTCATTTTAAGCTCCTGTAAATTTCCTCAATGGTACCAATGACCCATAGAATGACTCGTTGTATGATGTAATGAGTCGTCTTATAACTCATTATAACCTAGTACAGAGACCTATTAAATCTTTAGTTCAAAGAACGAGCCAAATAATGAGTCGTCGTTTGATATAACGACTCATCACTGAAACCAGAAAAGGATAAACTTCCCCCAGTGACAATGGATGGAAATAGTGACCTATTGTTTCAACAATGCATCGTTCTATACGTCTGTTAGAGGAGATCTAAAAACTGTTCGAAATTCCCTCTAGTGATGACGAGTAATAGCAAAGACCCGGTGTACCAACCAATGAGTCATCCTTTCATCCGTCATGATAAATTCAGAGAAATGAAATTTCTAGTTAAAAAACAATGACTAGAACCAAAGAGTCGTGGTCACAACCAATGACTCACTGTGAGGCCGATTGGATCTGGACAATCAGATTTTTGAACAGTTACCCAGGGGTATTTTTGTAAAATCCTAAGATCCTAATTACTAAATTATGTTGTTTTGGGGTAAACATTCAGGGGTGAAAGGGAGTCAGTCAACATTCCCCCTCACACTCTGAGAATTTCCTCCATAAAGACTCAGACAAACAATTTAAGGCGAGAGCAAGGGTTTCAATCTTCTCCTCAGGTTCTCAAGTGTTTTCTCTGAGAATTCTCCTACAAGTATGTGGGACATCAAAAAGGGTTCTCTTTAAGCCTTGTATCCTAAAATATTTTTAGAAAAACTTAATAATTTCCAGCCTATAGGAGATTAGAAGTTTGGGTTTTTTAGGGAACTTATGAATTCCTTAATCTTAATAATTCTTCAAGCTTTCCAGGACTATTAATAGTTGAAAATCATGTCTTGTTTTAATTTATACAGTATGCTTTCCTATCCTTAATCTTTAGCATGATTTTTGAATAAATCTTTCATGATAGAGAACCCCGTTAGAAATGTTGTATTATCATGATATTTTCACATGAGTACGAATTTTAGCATAAATTCATTGATTGAAAGTCAATGTTCTCAGTGTTCTCATATGTTTAGTGTTCCTTAGACTGTCATAACACTTTTAGATAAAGCAGCTCTGACAAGATGCAGGACACTAATTTCTTTCAGGTCCTTTAGACTCTCAAGACACTTCCAAATAAGTAGTTATGACTTAGTCTTAGGAAATTAGTTTTGAGCTATCAACACAGTTAGATATAATTAGATTTTCAGTTGGGAGTAGTACTTAGCACCGAGTTAGTTGGGGTTCAGCGCACCTAGGTTCATATAACTACGTGCTACCATAGGTTGTTAGTTTGGATGGGTCCCAGATAATGGTAACATAGCTCAGCCACTATACCCTAGAAAGATACAGTGGGCTCTCTTCGATGGGGTGTATACATCAAAATACACGTCTAACTCATGTGGTTATATATCGGTTATAGGCTCTCCCATAGTATATTACCGTTAGAGTCCTTAGACCATTCCAGACTATTAGATTTCAGGATATGATTATGACCTTAAGTCTGTTGATTAGTTCTTATTATATTTTCATATATGTCAGACTTTTTTCTATATTTATGATTTTTGATAGGCTCTTTGCTTTTTATTTATGTTCAGTTTATGAGTTACTAGTATATTCATGTTTTACCTACATCTCACATATTCAGTATATTCCAAGTATTGATCACATGCTCTCTGTGTGTTATATCATTTTATGATATAGAATCAGGTACCCAGCCTCAGCAACGTAGTTAGTTTCTCCTGGCGATTTCCAGCATTTGATAGTGGTAAGTCCTCATCTTTCGAGGGTTAGAGATTTGATGTCAACTATTGATTTTCTAGCTTTTCAGACTTTAGAGTTAGCTAAGGGCTTGTCCCAGCAATTCATTTCTTAGTAGAGGCTTTCGGACAGATAGTCAGCTAGTATGTCAGATTGATGTTTTAATTTCGGATTCCATATATATTTACTCAACTTGGAAAATTTTGTTACTCAGAGAAAGGTGTTTCATTATTTTAGTTATTTATCACCTCAATTTATTTAGAACTCCGATCATCGCAGTGTTATGCCATGCCATTGATTTGCTTGGGGTCACTTGTGATCCTAAGAATCGTGTCGCGTCCAAGGTGTAAACTCGGGTTATGACAAACTTGGTATCAGATCACTATGTATAGAGTCTTATAGGATGTTGAAAAGCTGCGTTAAGTAGAGTTATTTTTATGGGTGTGAAGCACGCCACACTTATGAGGGAGACGCTGCGAGGCATTTTAGAAAAAAATCCCTTTCTTCATGAATCTTATCGCGCGTAGAGTTTAATCACTAAAATGTCCTCCTAACTCATGATCTACCCTTTTAAGTCTACAATGCCTCCTAAAAGAGGAAACATAAGGAGGAATGATAATGCTAACCAGCCAGCCCCACCAGCTATTACAGCCCCTAAGGACAATCAGGTGTCTCATGCAGAGTTTCAGGCTTCTATTCAAATGTTATCTTAGGCGATGACCTATCATGTAAACCACAAAGTCATCGTACCTATCAATGCTAAAGGGTCTGCAGCTACTACCAGAGTCTAGGATTTTACTCAGATGAATTCCCCAGCATTTTACGGGTCTAAGGTAGATGAGGACCCGCAATAGATTCAGAAGCTTACTCAAATCATGGGTGATACTTCGGTAGAAGGTATAGATTCAGCTAATTATCAGTTAAAAGGATTGTCTAAGATGTGGTATAAGAAGTAGAAAGAGGGAAGGAAAAATAGTGCGGGTTTGGTGGAGTGGGAAGAATTTATGACTGCATTCCTGGACAAATTCTTTCCCCAGGAGATGAGGGAAGCTAAGGCTTCTGAGTTTACGAACTTGAGGTAGAATGACATGACAGTGCAGGAGTACACATTAAAATTCACTCTACTATCGAAGTATGCTCCAGAAATGGTTGTTGAGCCGAGGGCTCGCATGCTCATATTTGTGAATGGAGTTTCAGAGTTAGTAGTCAAGGAGTGCAGGACTACCATGCTTATTAATGAGATGGACATCTCCAGACTCATTATCCACACACAACAGATAGAGGTGAATAAACTAAAGGAGAAGGAAAGGGATAGTAAATGGGAAGTGACAAAGGTCAGGTGGTAGTAGTCGCCCACAGTAGCAACAAAGATCTCCAACACCTTCATCAACCACTGCTTCTTCTTCCAAGCCCCATAAAAATCATAGGAGTGGAACATCTAGCTCCTAGTCACAGAGGCATGTCTCCAACAACCACACTTTTACAGTATGTTGTAGGTATGGTAAGAACCATCTAGGTAAGTGTCGTCTGGGCAAGGAGGTTTGTTTTGGTCGTGGCTAGCTAGGTCACAGGTTGAGAGATTTCCCATCAATATGATAGGGGTAGGCCCTATCCACAATATCGGCAGCTTCTCCAGATAATTCAGCTAGTAGGGTGCTACATTAGGTACGGGTGGCGGTCAGCACCAGTGTAATATCCCAGAAGTGCCTAAGACTAAACTCTAGATTTGAAATGAAAAGTAGCAGGATATCTAAAAATTTTACTTAGAATGAATCGTTGTATGGGTTGTTTGTAGGACTAACGACCCGTTGGAAGTGCTCGTGGTGAAAATATCTAGGGTTGGCTAGGAAATAACGGGTCTCAAGACAACCCATTTGTTGAAGCAATGGGTCATTGGGAGGAGTCTTTAGGAGGATGGTCTTGGGAAATGAAGGATGGCACGAGTCATAGGACGACTCATTGTTGGGAGCAATGAGTCATTGTAAGTGTCCGTTGGGAGGAATCCCAGGATAGGGGCAGTGCTGACGACGACTGACAGCGATAAGTTGTTGGAGCATGTAACGACTCATCTTGTTCGATCGTGGTAGGAGACCTGATACTAGAATCAAGGATGAGACAACGCGAGGAACGACAACTCGTGGGAGCTTGTAACGATCCATTAGATCGGTCGTGGTCACCGGTAGTGTAGATTATCTAGGTTTTCATTAAGGGTATTTTTGTTATTCCTAATCCCTAAGGTCCTAAACTGTGTCGTATTAAGCTTAGTTAGCAGGATTTTATGGGGGGGTCAACCTATTCTAAGTATCCCCACTCCATGCATGAAACCTAGAGCCTTCCTTGAAGATCATGTTTGAGAGATTTCATCAAATACTCTTCAATTTCATTTAGGTTTTCAAGTAGGAGCATGAATTCAATTTACCAGATATATGAGGCTACGAATGGGAGTTCCTTTCACTCTCATGTCCTAAATTTCTTTCAATTCTAGATTCAAGTTTCATGATCTATAAGGTTTATTTCAATTATTGTGAAATTCTCTATGATTCATGTATGGGTCAATTCTTTTCATTTATTGAATGATGTTTTATGATTTATGGGCAGATTTTATAACTATTTCAATGATAAGTGTATAGATTTGAATTTAAATACAATATTTCCCATTTATGTATATTTTATGAAAAGTCAAGTCATGATTTCATTATGATCTTGATCTTAATTAGCCCTATTATGATCTATGCTTTATAATATGATTTCTCTCAAGTACTTATAATGGATTTATGAAATGTTAAGTTATAAATGTTTTACGAGAATGCATGGATTTCATGATTTGCGAATTTAGGACTTTAGGCCAATTTAAGGGCCCTTTTTCATGGCTAATCATGTATTTTAAAAGGCGATTAATGATGTTATTATTTATTTGGCCATGAACCTCATGAATGACTTTACGATTACGATATGATCCTTCATGTGCATGTTTTTGGGAGCAGTGTCTAGCACCGAGTAGCCCGGTGCTCAAAGGACTAAGCCGGTGTCTCAAAAGTACATGCCACCGTAGGTTCATGTATTTTCAAATGTTAATGGATCCCCTCTTCATGATATTACATACTGCACGTCCCTTTCCTGGCAAGGTTGGGACGGCTCTGCTCACTTGAGAGAGATAGTTGGGGTATTATGTAAGGCTCTATCATGATGGTGTTGGTTATGACGAGTCCTCCCATTGTTACTCATGATTTAAGCATGGTTATGTTTATGTTACTTTGGCTCCAGTCATGTTTAAATGATGCTTTCACCAATGATTATGATTACAACTGATTTATGAATGTTTTAAAAACCTTGAGCCCTTATGTTTACGTTATGATATTTATGTTATGATCATGTTTTTCTACTCTTTTCAACTCTTATGTATTTTAACTGTTTGTTTTTACTTACCTTGCATAGTCTGTACATTCCACATACTGACCACATACTCTATGCTATAATGTTTCATGATACAGGTCCGAGGGATCAGTCTCAGCAGCATCATTAGTCAAAGACTGGCCAAGACCCACCTCGCTGTCAGACAGCAGGAGTATCTTGGGCCTAGCAAGTTACTACAGATGGTTCATAGAATAATTCTCCTCCATTTCTTCTCTTTTGACCGGACTAACTCAAAAGAAGGTGAAATTTCAGTGGTTTGATGAATATGAGAAGAGTTTGTAGGAGTTGAAGACTCAACTCACTACAAACCCAGTTTTGACTCTGCCAGAAGGGTCAGATGGGTTCGTGATCTATTGTGATGCCTTCAAAGTTGGCCTTGGTTTTTTTCTTATGCAACATGGTAAAGTCAAAGCTTATGCTTCCATACAGCTCAAAGGTCACGAGAAGAACTATCTGACTCACAATCTTGAACTGGAAGCGGTAATGTTTTCCTTAAAGATTTGGAGGCACTACCTAAATGGGGTTCATTTGTACATTTTTACTGACCACAAGACACTACAATATGTGTTCAGTTAGAAGGACCTGAATCCGTGTTAGAGAAGGTGGTTGGAGTTGTTAAAAGGCTACTAATAACGCTCAAACTCACATTTCTTGGAAAAGTATGTAGCGAATGTTGTCAATAAAGAACCCAACAAGGAGGTTGGGGCCGAACCTACAGGAAATATGGAAGGATATAGAATAATTCTTGTATTTAAGCTTTTGAGTCAATTATATCCTAATGGGGGGATTTGTAAAAGTAACAAGTGATACTGTTGAGAAATTGAATGTTTATTCCAAATTAATGCAACTTACTGGGTTAAGTGTTCCCCATGGATTCATAACTACTTCGGGTTTTACACTTGTTATCTCCCAATACTTTACTTGTAGAACTGATAATTAGAGTTCTGCCAAATGACTGGTTCGTCCCTATTGGATGACTATACTAAATCACCGGGTTAAGTCTCATGACTGATTTCAATTCAACCATTATCAATTTGTTTCAAAATTAACTATCTTGCGATCACATCTCAAGTTATACCATGATTATAGAGGATCAAGGCTTTATTGTAATTCTCTTTTCCTAATCTCTACCTCTATAGGATCAAGCAAGTAAAGAATTCAGGCAACTCCAACATTGCGCTCTGTTAAGAAATGCCTAAAGATGAAGAGACTACAATACATGTGTTTAGTATTGGTTCAGGATCACATCGTGCAAACCCTAGTTCGTTAATTCACCATGGTTTCCACAACCCTAGTTGTGGAGGTTTTAGCCTCTCATAATTATAAGTAAATTTATAGCATTCATAGACAAACACATAAATTAATACTTACAATGATTATTAGGAAGAAACTCACATGATTATTGCAAAAAATAAGGAAGAACAATACAAAAATAATTATCTAAATAAAACTTCTCTAACTGATGTTAACTTGGCTAAAAAATTCGCTTCTAACTGTCCTCTAAATCGCTCTCTATTACAAATATATAAAGGGTATTTATAATAGTAAATTTATGCCTTTCTTTGTTCCTTTACGAATTTGATTTGGAATTTGTAGCTCGTTTTCCTAGTTGAATTGGGATTTGATTTTTCTGGACGTCCAAACTTGCATGTGCCTTGCACATCCCATTGCACCGAAATGCCGGTGCGGTGCACCTCTGGCTGCACTGAAATGGCTGTACGGCGCGCCTTTGGTTGCACCAAAATGGTTGTGCGGCTCGCATGCCATAGCACAACTATGCTTGTGCGTTGCCAACTACTATATATTCGTCTTGTCAACTCCGTTTTTCCATTCTTGCACTTTTTAAGGCTCAAACAAGCCCAAAATCATCACTTTAAGCCCTGAAAGCATCTAATTATTTGTGTTATCTCTATTTCACAAATTTATCATAAAACACATGCAAACACACAAAATTTGGTCTCAAAACATAGTAAAGTATGAGCAAAATATGGCTAAGAAATGTGTAAATACGCCCTTCATCACCACCCCATACTTTAACTATTGTTCATCCTCAAACAATATACTACATCCCTTCTCAAATTTAGGCACAAACTTCATCCTACTAATAGGTCTATTTGCACTTAGGATCATGAGGTAAATCAACAAAGCTTCAATAATTCACTCACATGCATATGGATCAACATTAAAATGTCAAAGTTCGAAATCACTTAGCTTTTGAAAACTAACTCATGAATACATATTTGGGTCAACATGAATCATATGTAATTTAGTAATCAAGATATACAAAAGTCTTACCATTGTGCCCCTCACAATTTGGATAGATTCTGTTTCACACACAAAATATAAAACAATATTAACTTGGGCATAAATATAGAAAAATCCACCCACTCTCCGACAGAACTCAACATACATGTAAGAGACAACCCATAGGCTTGCCTTTAGTGTAATACTCAACTAATATAGAATTTTGAATTAAGGATCAATTAGAACAAAACATGGTTGTAATATAGGATAAGGGACGGGTAGGGACTATTTGGCCAAGATAGTGACTAATCTCCCTAAGCACTTTAATACTTCACAATATTTTTTATTTTTAGCACATTCTTCAATCTCCTATTTCTCTCCTTATACCTCCTTTTATTTTTTAATTTTTTAACCTAGGTGACTAGTGGGGTCTTTTTTCAACATTAAGCTCATTCATACATTTTTTATCATTATTTTGTCGAAGCTCTTTTTTCTTTTTATTTTCCAGCTAACATCACCCTCCTTGTTTAGCAATTTTCACCATTTTCTTCAATTTTCATACTTTTTAGCTTTTCCCTTCACTTTTCCACTTATGCTCCTTTCATGTAAAATTTTCATTAAAGTGATCTAGGAGTCATTTGGATCAAATACAAGTCACTAGAACAAAAAGGGATTTAAGCTTGTAATATGGATATCAAAAGATGTTACAGCCCGTAAAATTCTCGACACATAGATGTCCTATTCACATGTTGGTTAAGAGTTTTTGAGTGCCACACATGCTAGAAAAAGGCCTGGGGAATGACCGGATAAGAAATCCGTCAAACCATCGCGGAAGGAGCCGGGGCAGAGCCCCTCCGCGATGGCAACGTGTCACAGAGGAGGGCCTCCGCGTTGGCCCTGTGACACGTTGGCCCTGTCCAGGCTCAAGTATAAAAATCCTCCAACTTCGGTTTAATTCATTTAAACCTTATAATTTCCAGAAAAATAGCGAGAAACAGAGGAGAACAGGAGGTTGTGATAACTATCGTTCGATTACGCCGTCAAACGCGGTCCAAATTCAAATTAACCTTAGATACCGAGGTATTTAGCAGCAGGTAGCATTCCTACGGATTTAGTTTCGCGAAATTTGGCCGGCAAATTGTCGCGCTACCGAGCTAAGGTAAGTGGAATTGCTCCAAATTAGTGTCAATATACTCCTAGCCTTAAAGTGATTATTTCTCCCTTCTGGACTTTCGAGAGATAGCAAGTTTTCGACCGTCTTTCGATAAGTCAAAGTTTGGGCTATAAATATATCAAAAGTGATGTTTTCTTCAAGAGTATTGGTGTATTTAGTTCTAATTGACATATATGTGAATGCAGTTGGGAGAAATAGCTGGAGTACTAACCGACCTTCGTCCGTTAGCCGGATATCCGAAGCAAAGGTATGTAAAGCCAGTTTCTTCGGCAAGTTAGTAACTCTAGTCTAGCATAATACAGTAAACTCCGTAACAGAATTCCCGAAGTGGAACACTAGAAACCAGGCGGGTTAACTCAGGACATAGCTGTGCCTCTCTAGAAATGGGAAGCAGTGAACATGGATTTTGTAGCAAGATTACCCCGTACTAGACATAAACACGACTCCATTTGGGTAATAGTTGACAGACTGACGAAATCAGCCCACTTCCTGACAGTGAAAGCTACTTTCTCTGCCGAGGATTATGCAGAATTATATATCAGAGAAATAGTTAGATTACACGGAGTGCCAATATCTATTATTTTAGATAGAGAAGCACAATTTACAGCTAGATTTTGGCAGTCATTTCAGAGAGGTCTGGGACCGCAGATTAATTTGAGCACAGCATTCCACCCTCAGACAGATGGACAGGCT
>JACEIK010006859.1:0-34398 GCA_018107945.1 Datura stramonium
TGTGAACACTGGGGACAGTGTTCGGTTTAAGTGTAGGGTGGGAGTAGTTAGGTGCCAGTTGCTTTGTTGTTGTTTATATTTATGTCTTGTGTTGTTGTGCCTGTGAAAAATGTGACCCTGTGAATTTGTGTGGTATGTTCTGTAATGTAATTCGGTGTTGTAATGAATGTTAAGCTGTTGTGTGTTGTGTTGATTTGTTGTTGGTTGGTTGTATAAATATTTTTGTTTCTATCGAAATTATCGATATTTTTAAAAATTTTGTTGAATTTTTATGATTGGGTTTCTCGGCGTTTGTTTTCGGTGCTTTTACCGAGAATAGTCCCATTGAACCGAAGTTGTAAATAGTGACAGTTCCCCATGATGGATGGATGACGACCGTCTTAAGGGAAATGTAGTCGATAGGAGTAGTTTTTTTCTTTCTTTTATTTTCTTTCTTTTGTTTGTTTCCCAAATGTTTCGCTACTTCATGGTTCAGAATTCTTGTTACGCGTTGTACATGATATTAAGATGCAAAGGTGATTCGTATGAAAGCATGCAAATGTGTAAACATGTTGAGATACCTAGGCATAGAGTTCGATTCGGTGTGATTGAGGCTTAATATTGAATTCTTGTAATTAGCTGATTGAAGAGTCTGTGAATATTTTTTGAGTTGAGCATGTGCAATGAGTGTGAGGTGAGGTTTCAATTATTCCATGCTATTGTGAAGTTTCTAGAGCTTGCCTGGTGTGTGTACGAAATGAAATGAAGGATGTGTATTGTAGGAAAGGATGTAGGCATTTCTTTGATTAAACCGAAAGTTTTTCCATTATCACACCTACCTTGAATGTACATCCTAGTTAGCCCCTTTGAGCCTTTAGCCTATTTTTATTTCTTTCTTTGAAGAGGTGCAAACCGAGCTTAATCCTTCTTTTCATTAGCCGTGAATTTGATCAAAAACTCTTAGCGCTCAAGAAAAATAATTTTCCCACAGTGTCCAGGAGTGAGAATTATGGAAAGAAAGGAAAAGCGGAAGTGGTGAAAGTAAAGAAAATGTCAAGGTGCACTTCTAAAATTAAATATAAAATAAAGATGTATAACTAATCTTTGTTATTAAGTCGAGTGTGCTTAAATAAATGGGAATAAATAAAGAAAAACTTCCAAGAATGAGAGGATGAAGGAAGAAACAATGCCCCATAATGATGGTGGGATGTGCAAGAGCGCTTAAGGAAGCTAGTTGCTAATATTGGCTAGCCCAGTATTTACTAGTTCCTTAGCTTACATTACAACTCATTAAGTCCTACGTGATCTTACATCACGCGTCCTTATAATGGTGGGTAATACACTAGAGGCAAGCCTAAGGTTCATGACATGATGCATGTAGATTCTTTGGGAGAGAGGCAATCTTGTTCATATACCCCTGCATGTAATGCTATGGAAATCATATGATTGCTAATGGGAAATTTTTCTTGTGTTGTGAGGGGCACATGCTTGACGAAAGGTTGAAATTCGTGTCGGATATGTGATCAGTTGGTTTGCATGAGTTTGCCGAGATCGAGAGTCGATTCTTGAGTTTAGGAGGTCTTAATGTGGTGTATGTCGTTGTATTGATGAGTCCATGCATGTTTTCTTGATGATTTGCTAGATTAAATAATTGGTATAGCGTAACTTGAATTGTCGAGCCAAAGTAGCTATGCATGGTGTCAATCGCATGAGATGTGAGAGTATTGTTTGAGAACGAACAATGGTTTAAGAGTGGGGTAGTGATCTTGGGCGAGATTATATGCCCAAGTGATGCTCAAATGCTTCATTTCAACGTGTTTATCTATCGTTATTTGTGCATTCTCATGTAGTTTGTAGTTAAAATGTGAATTTATACTAACCAACATGATTAGTGTTGTTTTGCGGAATTTAAAATGTAATTTTGGGAAGCTAACATACATGTTGGTAAAAATCGAGAATGGACTTGGAGACAAGGGAGAGCAGCAACAATAAGGGCTCCGCGATGGAGCCGTGTCTGTCCCGACATCGCGGAGGCACACTTAGGTTTATTTTTAAACATTCTGACTTGGTTGAGCAAGAACGTGGGTTACAGGCAGTTGAGGGACGAAAATCCTAGGGTTTTTCTCTATCTCTTTCTCTTTTATCTCAATTGTTTGTATGATTTATACTCAATTTGTGTCTTTAATCCACAAATAGGTAGCTAAATTAGTCAATTCTTTACGAGGTTAAGAACATTTTGTGATGGAATGTAATTGTTGATCATTTTAGTTTCATCTTTTCTTCAATGGTTGTTCTATCAATTCTTGTTCTTACTGCATTAATGTTTGGACAATGATAATGTATATCTTCAGAAATCAATTTAATTTTGAAAAGGAAAGAAATTGGAAAGGTTTGAATTGGTAGGATATGACTCTTCTTAGTATGGGAAAATTGAGAATTGATTTACATTCATAATAGAAATATATCTGAAAGTCTTATTAGTCAGCAAATTAAGGGAATCGGTTTTGTATGTTTCATGCTGAAATTCTTTATCACAGAAATGTAGATTGAAGGTTCATGATTCTTAAAGTGGGTAGGATACAGTTCCAATCCATAGGAAATAATTCTTGACTAGCAACCGAAGGAAAGATTGGCCAATTGTGTCGATAAATTGCTTCCTGCATGTTCGTTTTAACATCAGCATGCTCATTACTATAGTTGAGACTCACTTTATAATTTTTGTCTTAGATTCATATAAATTAGGAAACTAAGCTCTCAAAATCTTATTTATATTGTTGTTTGCATTTTTAAGATATAGTTCATTAACACTTAAGTTTATTATTATTACCTTAGTTAGGTCCTGTAGGATGGTGCTTGGCTTACTTAAGCCATTTTCTACTTGTTCGACCACGTCACTTGTGTGTAGTTACAAAAGCCGTGCTTAGAGTCAGAATGCAATATACCAAAAAAATCCTTCCAAAACTCCAGTATAGTCAGTATGAATTTGTGGTTATGTCATTCGGACTAACCAATGCCCTACTAACTTTCATAGACTTGATGAATAGGGTAAGCCATCTGGACATGTTCGTCAATATGTTCATAGACATCATTTTGGTATACTCCAAGAATGAGGAGGATCATGCTATCCAACTGAGGATTGTGTTGCAGACTCTCAGAGACCGTCAGTTATTTGCTAAATTTTGTAAATGTGAATTATGGATTAGTATGTGGCCTTCCTCGATCATGTGGTTTTAGGTGAGGATATTCATGTAGATCCTCAGAAGATAGCAGCAGTGTAAGACTGGCCCAGACCCGCTTCCCTATAGATATCAGTTTTCTAGATCTAGTCGTTTATTGTCGACAGTTTATAGAAGGATTTTCTTTCTCGTTACCTATATGACTAAACTAACTAAGGAAAAAGGTGAAGTTTTAGTGGTCAGATGCATGTGAAAAGTTTCCAAGAGTTGAAGACTCAATTCACTACAGCTCCAGTTTTGGCCTTACCAGAAGGAACAAATGGGTTTGTAGTCTATTATGATGCTTCCAAGTTGTCTTTTCCGGTTGCATTCTAGTGCTTGAGGTAGATGGATAGCTTATGCCTCCAGATAACCCAAGTTCATAGGAAAGTCTATTCGACTCTTGATCTTGAATTGGCGGCTGTGGTTTTTCTTTGAAAATATGGAGGCAATACCTTTATGGGGTTCACGTGGATGTTTCACCGACCACAAGAGCCTTCAATACGCTTTCAATCGAAGGATTTGGTTCCTTCATCAGAAAAGGTAGTTGGAGTTATTAAAAAGATTATGACATGAGTGTGCTATACCACCGAGGCAAAGCAAATGTGGTGGAAGACGCCTTAAGCAGGATATCCATGGGGAGTGTTGCTCATGTTGAAAGGCGAGAAAAGAGGCGGCAAGAATATTCACGGGTTAGCACGGTTGGGAGTGCAGTTGTTGGATTCAGGCGAGGGCGGGTGTATTGCAGAGTGGATCAAAATCTTCACTAGTTGTTGAGGATTGAAGTCAAAGAAGGATGAAGATCACTGCTGCTCAGGCTGAAAGAAGCAGTGTTAAGAAGTGAGGCCTTCTCAAGGAGTGGAGATGGTGTGCTTCGCTACCGGGGCGGACTATGTGTTCAGACATGTAGGCAAACTGAAGCAGCGAATACGGCAGAAGCACACAACTCCAAATACTCTATCAGCAGGTGCCACTAATAACGCTCAAGCCACACACTCCTATTGAAGTATGAAGCAGGCGTTTTCAATAAAGAACCTGGGTTTGGGTCGAACCCACAAAGGGAATATGAAAGATCTAGACTAATGCCGTTAAGTGAACTTGTTGGTTAAATACTCCAATTTGGGGGTTTAATAAAAATAATAATTAAAAACAATGATTGTAATTGTGATGTAAAAATCAAGATTTAAGACATAACTAGGGTTTTGTGTTGCCCATGGGTTCATAAGCGTAGGGTATACACATGTGATCAATACCAATGTTTACTTGTAGAACTACAGTAGCTAGGGTTCATCCAAATGATGGGTTCGTCCCTATTAGATGAATGTATTCAATCACCGGGTTAGGTCTCATGAGAGATTTCAATTTAACCGTTATCAATTTGTCTTAAGTTTAACTATCACGTGATCACAACTCAAGTTAATACAATGATCCTCAAGATCAAGGCTTTGTTGTAATTCTCTTTTCCTAATCTCTACCTCTCTTGGCTCAAGAAAGTAAGGGTCGGGAAAGTCATAACGTTGTGCACCGTTAAGAAACGTGTAAGCATGAAAAGAATACAATACAAGTGTTTTGCATTGGTTACGAATCACTTTTGTGCAATCCTAGCTCATTAATCCATGCTATGGAGGTTTTAGCCTCTCATAGTTGCAAGGTTGCGATATACATTCATAATGAAACACATAAATCAAGACTTACAATTGTAGATGTGAGAAAAACTTCTTTGATCATATCCGAAGTACTCAAGAATAGTTTACAAAGATCAAGAAGAAATCAAGAAAAGGTTGATCACAAACCAGTAACTCAATTCTATGTTCTCTCACGTCCTCTAACGACTTCTAACCTTCTCTGTTGAAAATAAAACATAAAAAGTATTTATACAAACATAAGAATCCTTTTCCTAAGCTAACAGCGTAAATTTCCATAACTGATGGCGCCACAAGGCAGACAAATCCTACACGACAAAAGATTGTACAGTCTTCTTTCTATGTGTATGTCCTTGGCTTGCTAAAAATTTGGCTAAGTGTTGGGCTTTGGTATGACTCGTACATGCTTCCTACGAGTCATAATGTTTTTCCGTGGCTTGACTCTGAGAAGTTTGTCACAAATGTGATGGTACAACTCGTACTTTGCCGCCTGACTCGTACTGTATATTCGTGTTAGAGTCAGCCTCTTGTGCAATTCTTGTGAATATTTCCATGACTCAATGCTTGGCCCGTACAAGTGTTGTACAACTCATACTGAGGTCTGTTGGATGCACTCTTCATAACTCGTGGCTTGGATCAGCTGGTACGACATAGAAGAATCAACCTACAGCTCGTACTGAGACTTGTGACTTAAGCCCATTTTCTGCACTTTCAAGCTATCTTTTCAACATTCTTGCTCCAACACCTATTTGTCCGGTAACCAAATAAAAGTGTCCTATATCCATATAAACACGCCTAAGTTCATGTTAGTTTCTTAGTTTTGAGCGTCGAAAGTGTTGTAAGCTCACAGCACATCAACACCCTCAACTTAGGACTTTTGCATGTCCTCCAGGCAAAGAAAGAAAAAAAACTAAACACTACGCTTAACTAGAAAATAATCCTAGAATACTACAGCCAATACCAACAAAACTTGCACTATACATTCAGCAACTTTTGACCCTCTTTCCATGAACCAACATCAGCTAATGTACTAAGCAACCACAAAACATGCTAAGTAGGAATCAATACATCTCATCATTGTCAACAAGCAATCAAGTCATCACCGATGCTTTTATGAGACCAATGAAAAAGTAAACATAACCCATGTACCCTCATAACAAATGAAGTCCCCACTATTCACAGATATAGTGTCAAAATGTGCATGGGAATAAACAAGAGGAACACTCACTCTCTACAAAAGTTTTAACTACATGTCAAATATCATAGGCTTGTTCTTATTTTCTTTGCTTGATGCGTAGGATGGTTAGAATAGGATCACCATAGGACTTTTTGTGGCTCATGTGTAGGCTTTAGGGCTGGACATGATAAATATGAGATTTTTGAGTGATTATCCTTCCTTGGCACTATCATACATTGGCTTCACCATTGACCTATTTCACCCTCTATTCTTTTAATTCCTTTTCCTCCCTTTTCACCTCTTTTATGTGCATTTATATGGGGGTGGTGTATTTTCAACCTTTTCAAGCATTTTTTTCTTTCTTTTGAATTTTATATTTCAAGATTTTCAACCTTTTTATCTCCTTTTTTCTCTATCACACCACACCTCATTTTAACCTTTTTCTTTTCTTTTCCTTTTTCGCGTTCCCACCATTTATGCACCCTACTCTAGCCACCTGAACTTAGGCATTTTGTCTATGTTGAGGTTCTAATATCCAAGGAGGTACTAGGGCCAAAACAGGTCCATTATAAAAAAAATGGGTATGGTTCATCAGTTAGTCAAGAAAAATGGTCTATTGAGATCAAAATCTGGATCAAAGGAATCATATGATTTTTGGTAAGGTCATTTAGGCTAAAAAGTGAGTTTAGCAAAAGAACGTATGATCATATCCTAACCAACCATCCTTAGCCTATACAAAGACCAACCAGGCAAGTTCTAGATCTTCAACACAGTACTGAACTAAGTATTACATCTCACTCACTCATGGGACATGAATTATATTCACTTTACTTGTTTGGTTTTACATGGTTTAACAAGACTCCTCATGCAAAATAAACTAAATGAAATCAAAGAATCCACAAAATCATATAAGTCACAAATACATAGCTAATTCATAAAAAAATTTTAAACAGAGTCAATTTTCAAAATCCAAAACTAGTGCATTTTTCATTGGCTGAGTCTCTAAGTTATTTCTATGTTAAACAAAAATCACAAAACAATACAATAAAATCCTAAACATGTTGGTTCTACTAGATAGCATGCCCGAGGGAAAAGAAACACGGCAAAGAAAAACCCTCAGAGCGAGTCCAAAATCCCAAAAATTACAAGTACACCCTTTTTTGAAAATTGTGCTTCATCTCCGAAGCATAAACTATAAGAAAAGAGGGAAGGAGTGTGGCTACTCATACTTCACCATTCATGAGTTTGCCTCCTATACGGTGCCTGATTTAACATCGTGGCACACGTGACTTTCGTGAATCTTGAGGCATCATCAAGGTATACTACCTCTGTTCCTCTTAATTCCTCCACATCTCCCAGATACAACTTTATTCTTTGCCCGTTCACTTTGAACCTTTTTCCTTCTTTATTCTCAAGTTCCGTTGTACCATGGGGGCACATGTACCACTCTGTAGGGTCCCATCCATCTAGATTTAAACTTTTCCAGGGTCTGGCAAGACCTTGAGTTGAATAGTAGGACAAATCACCTGGGTAAACTCCCTTTTTGAAAACTTCTTATCATGGTAAATCTTCATCCTTTCTTTATTAATGGTCACATTCTCATAAGCTCTAAGATTTTGGAACTCATCAACTCATTGGTAGTTAAGCCTCGGCTTAGGTACGCTTCATTCCGATTCATGTTCGGCCTTTTCCAAAGCCCATATAGCAGCCTTATGCTCTAGTACAACAGATAAATGACAAACCACTGTGAAACTGAATTGGTATGGATGTGAACCAATGGGGTGCGCTGGTTGTTCAGTAAGCCCCAAAATGCATCATCGAGCTTTCTAGACCAATCTATCTGGCTGGTATTCATTCTTATAACTGGGATGATTGTGGTTTCCCTGTTAGAGCCTTGCTTGTCCATGGTGAGGGTGGTAAGGCGTGGACACCTTATGTGACACCATATTTTTCCAACAGGGTCCTGAAGAGGTGGTTACAGAAGTGAGATCCACCATCACTAATAATAGCTCTGGGAGTGCAAACTTGGCGAAGATGTGCTTGAAGGAATGTTTGTAACACTTTTCCTTCATTATTTTAGTGGTACAATAGCCTCCGCCCATTTGGACACATAATCCACTGCCTAAGATGTATTTCATTCCATATGAGCTATCAAATGGGCCCATGAAATCCATTACCCACACATCAAACAACTCAACTTCCAAGATAGGGGTCAATGGCAGCTCATGGTTATCGCCTCTTGCCTGCCATTGGCATTGTTCACGATCCACTGGATAAATCAACATCACACAGGTGAACAAGTAGCAATAATATCACACATTATAAAATCTTGTAGTTCACAGTAACTGATGACCCCCAACTGTAAGGATGAATGGCGGCTCAGAATGCACCAGCATCTCTCTTTGAAGCACAAACTGCAGATAAGACCCCATCCACCATGCCCGAAATAAATATGAAACAAATCCCAGTAACATCTTCGAGCATCAAATAAAAACTTTTTCTTCTGCTGAGGAGTCAGGTCTGGCGGTATCACCATCAACAACCAAGTAATTTTCAAAGTCAACCGTCAGGGAATCAAATCCTGCTTGATGCAGCTAATACCTATTCGTTTGGGGCATCATCATGTCAATCTCTCCACTACAACTTGGAACCACGAGCCTGGATAAAGTGATCCACTACCTGATTTTCTATTCCTTTCGATCACTAACCTCAAACTCAATTCTTGTAGCAAGAGCACCCACCGACTCAATCTGGGTTTAGCATCCTTTTAGACATCGAGTATCTCAAAGCGACATGGTTTTTATGAATGATAACCCAGTTTCATGTACAAGAATACACTGAGAAATTTTTTCGAATGCAAAGACCACGCCGGTAGCTCCTTTTCTATGACCATGTAATTTTCTAGGATTTATTAGTGTTTTACTAGCATAGTCGATCAGATGGAAAATCTTCTGCTCTTCTTTTTCCCAAAACAGCACCAAGAGCAACACTGTTGGCATCACACATTACCTCCAATGGAAAAGACCAATATGGAGCTATAATGATAGGAGTAGTGGTGAGATTTTCCTTTAAGCACTCAAAGCATAGATATGCCTCATCGAACAAGAATTTTACCTCCTTCTCAAGTAATTTGCACAATGACTGGTAGAATTTTTGAGAAGTCCCTTGATAAATCGTTTAGCAAAGTCTGCATGCCCTAAGTACTCCTGACCCCTTTATGGAAATAGGGGGTAGCAAACCAGCTATAACCTCAATTTTTCCTTGTCAACTTAATCCCTTTTCCCAGCAGTTTTACTGACCCAACATATTCCCTCACTTAACCATAAAATGACATTTTTCTAGTTTAGGACCAGATTAGTTTCTTCACATCTTCTTAATACTTTGCCTAAGTGCTCGAGGGAAGATTTGGATGAGTCACCTGCAAAAGAGAAGTCATCCATAAATACTTCAATGGTGTCTTCCACCATATACGAATATAGATATCATGCAGACACGGAATGTGGCTGGTGCATTGCACAATCTGAATGACATTCTTGCAAGCGAACGTTCCATACGGACAAGAAAAGGTCTTCTTTTCTTGGTCTTATGGAGTAATGATAATCTAATTATATCCCAAATATCCATCAAGAAAATACTACCAACCTCTACCTACAGTCTATCAAGCATCTGATCCAAATATGGTGGAAAGTAGTCCCTTTTGGGTCCAGTGGTTGAGTTTCCTATAATCCATGCATACACGCCACCTTGTGACTGGTCATTTTGGTATCAACTCATTCTTAGGCATCACTATGATCCTACCATTCTTTGGTACGCACTATATTGGGCTCAACCCTTGCTATGCGATGGTATATATCACTCCAAGCATCCAGCCACTTATATAATCTCCACTGCCTTCTTGCATCAGGGGATTTAGGCATTCCTGATGTTCTATACTTGGTTTGAGAAATTTGGCTCGAGTTGGATTTGTGAGTACATATGCCTGGCGGGGTTCCGATGATATCAACTATGAACCAACCAATTGCCTTTTTATATCTTTTAATATGCCGACCTAAGCTTCCACGTGATCATCTAACCGTCTGTTGCGATTGTTACAAGTAAAGTATTGTCTTCACTGAGAAATGCATACTTGAGATGGGGAGGTAGTGCTTTTAGCTCAAGGACTGGTGGTACCTCTACAGATTGCTTGGCCGGCGGTGTTGGCGATTCTTTAGATCGAGGTCTAACTTCTTGGGATGAGTTTATATGACCCCATTCCATTTAAGCGACGTTCACCGTCTGTATGTATTCCGGTACTTACGTCTCCTCGGCAATTCATCATCACAGCCGCTAAACCATCCAATAGTCATCACATCCCTCAAAGACATTGGCAGTTGTCATATACCATCTGGATGTTTGAACGAGGATCGTTCCCACATGATGTAATCACAAGAGAACTAAAAGAAAAAAGAAAATGTAAATAGGGAAAATAACTAATAGTAAGTAAGAGTAATCTAGTCTTTGTTGTATTCCCCGACAACAATGCCTGTCACGCCCCACCCTGGGGGACACATGAAAGCCCAGCACTGATACCCTACTAAGACACAATTTCTTCGGACTAAATGAGCCTAAGCATACGGTGCCGGTAGCTCCCAACTCTGATTCAAAGCAGCGGGCTATCAACGGGCTATAAATACAGCCTCCGGCCGACTAGGCCTATAGACATGTAAGAAACAACAACAGCTACCCAGAACAACTGAATCAATAGAGAACCTACTTTTTTGGGCAAACAAGGCCACCATGTTGTCTATTTGGATTACAAAATCAAGAAAACAAGTGCTAACCGCCTACTGACCGACAAGGTCACCACTACCAACTGAATAAGGCCCCACATGGCCATCATAAATAAACTAAAACATACACACGGCCTCACACGACCGGTACAGCTAACCACAGGGAATATACAATCTGCAAGCCTCTAAGAATACTAATAAGATGGTCCAGGACAGGGCTGACCTACCCATACTATACAACACAAGAACAATAAATAAACCTCTAGCTGTCTAGCTCCGGATGGCGCAGGAATGATGACTTTGTGCTGGCTGGAATTACGAGGGATCGGCTTCTCGTTTATAAGTACCTGCAGGAAGTAATGCAGCGCCTACAAGCAGGCGTCAGTACCACTAGTACCGAGTATGCAAGAAAACTGAACATAACTGAAGATAAACAGTAAACTGTAGTTACTAAAATGACAGAGGATAGCTAAAACTGTCTAGTGTGAATCTGTACTGAGCTTAACAGTACTGGAAGAAGATAAGAAACCATACCTGTCAGTGGCACCACCCTTTGTTATCAATGTAATAAGTAACATATATACATATATATGGCATACAAGAACCCTATACCATCCCCATAAGCCGAAAGGTGCCAATCCTTTTACCAATCTATACCCCTACCTGGGTCAAACCATCAAAAATAAATTCACTCCACTCACCTAGCAACTACGAGCATCCATGGCCACCAGGTATAGGTTTGGGCTCTCTAGGCCCCGGACTATAACTGTATCTAAGTCCGGAGGACTCCTGTAACTGTAATCTAGTATCTGTATCTGTAATATGTAATCTGTAATTTGTGCCCTGGGCACGAGCGCTCGTCAGGGTATACTATAATGTTGATCAGCTTTGCTATGAGAATGTTGCATCCCATCTTTGACTCTTTGCGGACGACATGCCGCTATGAGTGACGTATCCTCACCCTCTGGCGTGCGAGTCGACACAACTATTAACCTTGGGGCGGCAAGGAAGCTCTAAGGATGCCCACATAACGCAATTAGGTCTCAAAAAAAACAATAATCACACATATAACATGTATAATAAATCGATAATACGGTTCATGCTTTGATATTCTATCCTGATTCTTTGGCTGGACTAAACTGAATCTGGTACTGAGTAGCAGAAATAATATCTCGTAGTTTAATACTGATTTATTGACTTTTATTCTAGACATGACATAATAACGCAAACATACTTAATACTCGGCTTACGGAACTTCCTTCCGGAATTTATTCTATTTTACTATGCTAGAATTACTAACTTGCCAAAGAAACTAGCTTTACATACCTCAGTTGTCGGCTTTCGGCTAACTGGCGCGCTCAGCCAATATTCAGCTTCTTCCTTGCTTTATAGTAACAATCATAGCAATTAGAACTGAATTCAAATATTCTAGAAGAAAATGCTACTTTGAATATATATGGCCCAAACTTTGACTTATAAAGAAAAATAATTATAAACTCCTTTCTTCTCAAGGAAGTCCAGAAGAGAAGCCTCCACTTTAAGGGGATAAGGAGTATATTATTTTTAATTTGGAGCAATTCCTTGCATAGCTCAGTGAGACCAAGCGTTCTCTAGCTGTTTACAAACTAACTCCTTGAGAATGCTCAGCATTAATACTTCACTACCCAAGATTAATTGAGTTTGGACGGCATTTTGGCAGTATAAACGAATAAATTTTAAGAAACCTTCATCACATCCCTTTATTCTGCTCGTTTCTGGAATTTAAAGGGAATAATGATTAAACTTAAGTGGGAGGCCTTTTTATACTTGGGGCCTGAACAGGGCCTCCATAATACGCCAGTCATCACGGAGCCACTCCGTGACCATCACGGAGGTTCTACCCGGCTCCTCTCTTGCGACCTCCGACTTGGGGGCTTGTCCGATTTCTCCCGGGCCTTCTCTCACACGTATGGCATCTAAAACTCTTAACCAACATGCGAATAGGCCATCAAAATGTCAAGAATTTACGAGTGTAATAGCGCCACTTTTTGATAATGCTCAAGCCACACCTCCTACTGAAGTATGAGGCGCGTTTGGGTAATAAAGAATCAAACAAAGGGTTGGGGTCAAACCACAGGAATATGGAAGATCTTGATAATGCCCATTAAGTGAACTTATTGGTTATTTACTCCAATTTGGGGGTTTAATAAAAATAATAATTAAAAAATGATAGAATTGTGATGTGAAATCAAGATTTAAGACTAGCTAGGGTTTGTATTTCCCCATGGGTTCATAACTGCTTCGGTTATACACAGGTGATTAGTACCAATATTTACTTGTAGAACGGATAACTAGGGTTCATCCAAATGACTGGTTCGTCCCTATCAAATGATTATACTCAATCATCGAGTCAGGTCTCATAGTGATTTCAATTTACTTGATTGCAACCAATATTTACTTGTAGAACGGATAACTAGGGTTCATCCAAATGACTGGTTCGTCCCTATCAAATGATTATACTCAATCATCGAGTCAGGTCTCATGAGTGATTTCAATTTAACGGTTACCAATTTGTCCCAAATTTAACTATCCTGCGACCACAACTCAAGTTAATATAATGATCCTCAAGATCAAGACTTGTAATTCTCTTTTCCAAATCTCTACCTCTCTAGGCTCAAGCAAGTAAAGAATTTGGGAAAGTCCTAACATTGTACACCATTAAGAAATGTTTAAGCATGAAGAGAATTAATACAAGTGTTTTGTATTGGTTACGAATCACTTTTGTGCAACCCTAGCTCATTAATCTACCATGGTTCCCACAACCCTAGCTATGGAAGTTTTAGCCTCTCATAGTTTCAAGGTTGCGATATACATTCATAATTAAACACATAAATCAATACTTATAGTTGTAGGTGAGAGAAAAGGTTCTTTGATTATATTCGAAATACTCAAGAACAATTCATAAAGATCAAGAAGAAATCAAGAAAAAGTTGATCAAAGACCAATCAACTCAATTCTATGTTCTCTCTATGATCTCTCTATGTTCTCTCACGTCCTCTAACAACTTCTAACCTTCTCTAGTGAAAATAAAACATAAAAAGTATTTATACAGACATAAGAATCCTTTTCCTAAGCTAACAGGGTGATTTTCCATAACTGGTGCTGCCTGAGCCACGACTGATCCTACGACTCGTAGCAGGATTGTAAGGGTTGTACCTGCTATCTGCATGTCCTTGGCTTACTGAAATTTTGCTAAGTGTTGGGCCTTGGTACAACTCGTACATGCTTCCTATGAGTCGTACTGTTCTTCCGTTGCTTGACTCTGAGAATTCTCAATTTTGCTAAAGTTTGTCACGAGTGTGATGGTATGACTCATACCTTGCCGCCATGACTCGTACGGTCTATCCAAGCCAGGAGTCAGCCTCTTGTGCAATTCTTTTGAATATTTCCATGACTCAATGCTACGACCCATACAAGCGTTGTATGACTCATCCTGAGAGTCGTAGGATGCACTCTTCATAACTCAGCAATCTAAAACTTTTCATGATCTTTAGTATGGCTCGTAGCATCAACCTATTGCTCATACTGAGACTTGTGACTTAAGCCCATTTTCTGCACTTTCAAGCTATCTTTTTCACATTCTTGCTCCAACACCTATTTGTCCCGTAACCAAAGAAAAAGTGCCTTATATCCATATAAACACACCTAAGTCCATGTTATTTTCTTAATTTTGAGCATCAAAAGTGTTGTAAACTCACAGCACATCAGCCACTAAGATGTACTATGACCTATGGAAATTTACTGGTGGAACGGCATGAAAAGGGATATTGCAAAATTTGTAGCTAAGTGTATGAACTACCAGCAGGTTAAAGTTGAACATCAGAGACCTAGGGGTATGACTCAAGATATCAACATACCTACATGGAAGTAGGAAGAAGTTAATATGGACTTCAGTACAGGTCTACCTCGTACTCATCGGTAGTAGGATTCAATTTGGGTGATAGTAGATCGGATGACCAAGTCAGAACATTTCCTCCCAGTTAAAAGCATAGACTCAACTGAGGAATATGCTAGACTATACATTTGAGAGTTGGACAGACTGCATAGAGTTCCCTTGTCAATCAATTCAGATAGAGGTACCCAGTTCACCTTGCATTTCTGGAAGTCATTTCAAAAAGGGCATGGTACTCAGGTCAGCTCAGCACAACATTTCCCCCACAGACATATGGACAAGCTGAGTGGACTATTCAGACCTTATAAGACATGTTGAGAGCTTGTGTGATTGACTTCAAGGGTAGTTGGGATGATCACCTACCTCTCATCGAGTTTGCATACAACAACAGCTATCACTCTAGTATTCAAATGGCCCTGTTTAAGGCGTTTATGATAGGATATATAGGTCTCCTATAGGGTGGTTTTAGGTTGGAAAAGCTACTTTAATATGGCCAAATTCAGTTAATAAAGCTATGCAGAAAGTGCAACTTATCAAAGAAAGGTTAAAAACAGCTTAGAGCTGACAGAAATCATATGCAGATGTGAGGAGAAGAGAGTTAGAGTTTTCTATAGATGATTGGGTCTATCTGAAGATTTCACCTATGAAAGGGGTGATGAGATTTGGAAAGAAAGGGAAACTCAGTCTGAGGTATGTAGGACTCTACAAGATTCTAAGGTGAACTGTAAATATGGCTTGGGTTTGAATTACCTTCAGAGTTAACATCAGTGCGCTCAGGCTTTCATATGTCACTGTTGAAGAAGCGCATTGGTGATCTGACTGTGGTTGTACCACTAGACAGTATGGGAGTGAAGGATAGTCTCTCTTACGAATAAATCCCAATTTAGATCCTAGACCGTTAGGTTCGTAAGTTGAGAAACAAGGAGGTTGCTTCAGTAAAAATCGTGTGGATGAACCAGCTAGTTGAGGAGGACACATGGGAATTAGAAGCAGACATGATGATAAATATCCCCATTTATTCCCTTCCAGTTTGATTTCAGCATCAGGTATTAAATTCCTTCTTAATACTCTATTCAGTTATGTACTCATCAGCCCGATTTATGTTTTCAATATGCATCGTAGTTGCATCAACTCAGTTACTATGATTAAATCATTTCGAAGTCAGTCACTCCTTCAGAAATCAGTTTATATCTTCACATTGGGAATTACAGCTCTTTTCCAATTTTACCAACCGATTTAGCCTTCATTCGAGGAGGAATGATCCAAAGGGGGAGATATTGTAACATCCCAAACTTTCCTATACCAAACTCAAATTATGAACGAAATTTTTTTTATCTCAGAACGATCGAGAAAATGAGTCGTTATCAGAAGTAACAACCCATTGTCTAAGTCATTGTCAGCCTGCTAGATAATTTGAAGTCTGATTCAGACTCAAGTTTTAATGAAATTTNGTCATTGTCAGCCTGCTAGTTGCCTTTCGAGAACCAATGAGACATGGAATGACCCGTTGTGAGGAATAATAGGTTGTTCTATTACCCGTGGTATTCCCAGATCAGAAACCTTCCCAGACAATTCCCAGAAGCAATGAGCCATCCAACGAATCATCATTAGCTTCAACAACTCGTTGTTGACACTCGTTGGTTGGTTTCCATTAAGGGTTGAAATTACCCTCAGAAGTCATGAGTAAAACCCATGACTCATTGTCACCTCTAACGGGTCATTGTTTCCACCCATCGCCAGATCAAGAAGTTCTTCAGGTCTGACCAGTGGAGGTATCGAGTAGTTACAACGACGCATTGGTTCATCTAACGGGTCGTTATCCCCTCCCATTGCCATTTTCCAATCAGCATGAATTTAGGTCCAGTACCAATGATTGGTCCTAATGAGTCGTGGTATCCACCAATGACTCATTATGTGACACGTTGGATCCTGACGGGCAATTTTCATACTTTTACCTCAGGGGCATTTCATAATTTCCAGCTATTTTAATCCCTAAACTACGTCATATTGGGCACGTTTAGGAGGGGATTAAAGGGGTTATCGACTTAATCCCTCTCATTCCTCTCAACTTACGATTTTCAGAACATAGAAGTTCCAGACAGTCAATACAGAGCTAAGCTAGGGCTTCCAGTGTTCTTCAAGATTCTCCAGTTTTCTTCTCAAGGATTCTACACTAGGTATGTTGGAATTCAACAAAGGTATTATTTTTCCCTTATGCCCCAAAACTCTCCTAAATTTCTTTATCAACTCTAGCCCAGTGGATTTGAATTAGGGAAAGTTTTCAGCCTAATTCTGATTAATTCTTATAGATTGTTGTTCATATGAATTCTTGTGATGCTTCCACTATTTAGTGATCATGTTGCTATTTCTTCATGTGATATGGTTTTAGTCCTAATTCTATGAAATGTAGGAAATTTGGGTCTTGCGTGGTAGACTAGATACAGTTATTGCTTGACTCTGTAGTTCCTAAATATCCATGTCATTACCACCATGTGAGTTCACAGTTAATTTGTATGCTAGCTCAGTCTCAGTCAGAAATTATCATTTTCAGCATCCTTTAGTAAGTCATCTGATAAGTTTGAAAATAGTCAATTCTTAGGGAGTTTATTAAAACTCATCAGTACTAGTTATCAGATAGTTCGCTAGACGGTTATGATGCTTCTAGATAAGCAGTTTTGGCCAGTCTTAGAACACCAGTTTTCAGTTATCCAGTCCTACAGACTCTCAAGTTACTTCCAGATAAGTATTCCTGAATTAGTCTAGGAACCCAACTTCGTGCTATCAGTTTAGTAGTGAAGTTAGGACCGTCCAGTGGGAGTAGTACTTAGAACCAAATGCACCAGGGTTTCAACGCACCCAAATCCTTAGAACTACGTTGCCACCATAGGTCATTAGCCTAAACGGGCCCCAGATTTGTGATCACCCAGCTCAGCCACTATACCCTGGAAAGGTACAGTGGGCTTTCTCCGATAGGGTGTATACATCTGACTTCACGTCTTGCTCACGTAGTTATATATTAATTATAAACTATCCCACTTTTTAGTACAGTTTCGTTCAGCTCAGTCTCGGTTTAGCTCAGCTCAGTCTCAGTTTAGCTCAGTTCATTCACTCAGTTCCAAGACATGTTTATGACCATAAGTCAGGGTCATTATTTATCGTATCACAGTTATAGCTCAACTTCTATCAGTACTCAGTATAAGTTGGTCATTTCTTGTTATTTCAGTTCAGCTGCTTATTTACCATGCTTATTTTATATCTCACTTACTCAGTACATTCAAAGTACTACTGCATATATTCTATGTTGTATCATATTATGATACAGGTGCAGGTTCTCAGTCTCAGCATCGTCAGTTGTTTCCCCTCCGACGATCTGAGCAGCAGCGTTATTTTGTGAGTCCTTATTTTCTCAGGACGATGCTTGATTTTCAGTTAGTTCTTATTTAGTTAGATTTTAGAGTTAGCTGGAGGCTTGTCCTAGCAACTCATCAGTAGTAGTTGGCTTTCGGACATAGTTGTTCAGTATTTTTTTTAGTTATGTTTACTTGTTTCAAATCAGTATTTCATGGATAATTATTTTTACACTACTTCCGCTTATGTTTACTTAGTTACCAGGGTAATGTTAGACTATGGGTTATGTTACACCATGTAAGTTTCTATCATTTAATCGATGCGTGCGTATGTTGAGATTTTTGAGGTACGACGCACGCAAGAAAGGGCTCGGGGGAGGAATATACAAGCATAGTGTCGAGTGAGTAGGAGGTTAGGGCCGGAGGCTGGGCGAACTAGGCACCGCACTGTGCTGCCTTCCCGACGCCATGGCCGACGCATCAGGCCCCTGGCCTGGCGCGATCCGCGACGCGTCGCGCCCCATTGCCACCGCCTCTTATATATATGTTTTAGGTATAAGTCCACATCATTTGAATTAAGTCCCAAATTAGAACCACGACCCTACAACATTTTCCTCTCAAGTTTTCTTTGATTTTTCGCCAGATTATGCCATTAAACTCCATTCAAATATGAATTCATCTTGGATAACAAGTTCTAGGCCTACGAGAAACGTTCCTACGGAGTTATTTCTTGAAATCTAGCTCAGATTGTAGAACCCCTCCGAGTAAAAGTTGTAGAAATCACTTCAAATTGAGTCCTAAGCGGCTACAAGTTATAGGTAAGCATTTCTACCTTCAAAGCACTTGGGAATTTTAAGCTTTCGGTTGAATGGGATAGAGTTTGAATTGTAGTTGGTATGCTTAAAAGGTTATTGTTATTTTCCAATTCCTAGTATTGAAATAGCATTATTCTCTTAGCACAAGGGCTGCAAGTTGATGGAATTACCGGCATCAGGTTTGAAGTGTTTGGGTGAATAGAAATCACTAATTATGGTATGTTATGGCTAATCCTTCGGCAAGTTATTCTCGTCGAGAATTCTCACCATTTCTTAGATTCATGGACCCAATTCAATTTAGTGGAATCCTTCATTTACATTTTTTTCCACCAAGAACGTTGTAATATTGATATGGCTAGTACTTCTATGTCAATTAAGAACTCAAATTTTATAGTTAGTCGTTAGAATAGATTTGAGGTTGTAGCGTAGCATCCCTGGTAGGGGTTGATCATATTTCATATGACTCCACGCTGTGAGTAGTTGAGGAACTGCTAACCATATGAACTGCTTGCAGAGCTATAAACTTCTTACAGAGCTACGATACTACTAATCTTAGGGAGATATAGATTGCTTATGGAACCACGATGCTGCTATCATTCATAAAAAATTAGAACTACTTTCAGAGTTTTTATGTTGCTTATGAGCTACTAAATTGCTTACAGAGCTATTAAGTGTCTGAAGGGATTAAAGTAAAGCCTTCGGGGCCATGCTGGAGTCTTCTATGAACTCCTATGAAAAAGATGACATTATTGACCCTCACGAGGGCCTGGTTTGCTTGAGATGCAGTTGTAGTCACTTATGGGACCTCATGGGTACCAATAGGGGTATATAGACTGTTTGGCCCTTGCCAGGGCTTATGGGGGCCCAGGTGGGTTATTTTGTGTTGATTGTACCTTCTAAGCTTATAGGGGCCCGATTACGTTCTTGTTTGTATATTTACTTGTTAGTTATACTTCAAATTATGAGGCTACTCGGGATAAGCCCTTATCCTTCTTATTGATTACTTTCATTTCCTTTATCAGCTTTTATTCAGCTTTTATTACTGTCTTATATATTCGGTATATATTGTACTGATACCCATCTATGGGGTGCTGCATACTTGCCTGCAGGTGGGCGGACAGACTTATTTTAGGACCTACTTAGGAGTCATCCAGGGATAGTAGATCAGCCATCTCCTTTTCGTCAAAGTTTTCAGTTAGAAAGGTTTGCTTATTTTGTTGTACAACTTTTGGGTAGGTTAGGGCCCTGTCCCAACCACTATTCTACTCTTAGAAGCTTACGGACTATAGTTTCTAGTTGTTGGTTGTTGTTGGTTGTTGTTGGCCGTGTGGGGCCCATGTGTGTTAAGTTTTGTATGTTGGTCATGTGGGGCCTAGTGTAGTTTTTAGTTAGCAGCTTTGTCGGTTGTAGTTTGTATATGACTTCCTGTTTTCCTTTTGTTATGACATAGACAGAATGGTGGTCTTGTCGGCCCGCTTAGGATCCTTTTATATGAATTTTGGGTTAGCTGTTTTTTTTTACAAGTTTGCTATGTGGCCTTATTGGGCTGAGGCTGTGTTTACAGCCGAGATATAGCTATTATTTTTCTTGATTTTGAGTTGCTGGCAGGCACCAGAGTTGCATATGTCTAGTGGAGTCTTGTCTATGGGTCTGTTGTGCACCACATTCTATAGGTAGGAGGCTACGAGGAATGATAGTGTGGTTACCCTTCTTTATTTTCCCAAATCGTGCAACAGAGCTAAGTTGTGTAGGGTTGAGTCCTTAAGCTTACGTTATTCTGCTTATCTACAGAGAAAATTTTTGACGTACGATAGACTACGGTTGGCCAGGAGTTGGATACTGCGACAGGAAAAGGCACTAGCCGAGTTCCACAATCGAAGACTACCCAACCTTAGGGCGAGAGGGAGACATCACCTCGATATCCCCAACATTCTCCGCCACACCAAGACCCCCATAAGGTATAAAATACATCAGTACCACCCCCAGTCATCCCTATACCATCGGATCAGGAGGTTAAGAGTGTGATTTACATGTTGGCTCGGATGATGGCCGCTCAGCGCCTGCCAGTGGTGCTCGTTTCTCCTTCTCTCTCCCCTTCTTCAAACTCCAATTCATATTTTTCATAGAGAAATCTCTGATCAAGGATAGACGAAGAGCCATTTTTGTTGTTGAATCTACTAAAGGACCCAGAAGTTCAAGGGTCTGTGAATTTCTCGCTTTGAGTCCTTCGCAGTTTACGGGGACAGATCGTAGAGAGGATCCTCAAGACTTCTTAGACCAGTTGCAGCTAATATTCAGAGTAATGCATGCTTCGTCTAGAGATTTGGTTGAGTTGGCAGTGTTTTGTCTATGAGATATAGTAGTTCTATGGTACAAAAGTTAGGAAAGGTCCAAAGGCAGAGACGTAACCCTACCTACTTGGCTGGGTTTTTTGGAGGCCATCCTAGATCATTATTTTCCTTGAGAGATCTAACAGTCCCGAGTGGATCAGTTCTTACACGTAGAACAAGGCAGAATGAGCATTCAGGAGTATGCACTGAGGTTTTGACTCTTTGGCAAGATATGCACTAGCTTTTGTTGATACTATGCCAGCCAGGGTACATCAGTTCATCATGGGAATTTATACGGAATATGTGGAGGCCTGTCTTATAGCCACTATGCGAGAGGACATGGATATTTCGTGCATTCAGGCTTTCTCTCAAAACATATAGGGAATCAGGCAGCGCCAGTATAAGGATGAGAGGGTAAATCAGGAGCAGCACTGGAGGGCTAGACCCAGTGATTTGCAGGTTGAGTTTCAAAGGGGTCCCAGACCTCGATTAGTAGGTAGGCCACCTAGATCTTTTCCTCTATAGCAGCAAGGAAGCAAGGCAGATCATCGTGGACAGTCAAGTCCCAGCGAGAGTTCACAAGCGTCAGGCTTTCAGCAGCAGAGAGGTTCAGATCAGAGTAGGCCTATTACACAGCATTGTAGGATTTGTAGTCGACAACATTTTGGGAGGTGTATATATGGATCTACTGCTTGCTATGCTTGGGGCAAGAGGTTCATATGACAAGGGATTGTCCGGCGAGAGATCAGGGTGATCGGGACTAGCTATATAGGTCCTCAGTAGGATCACATGCCCTAGCACCTTTAGTAGGGCGTACGCCCTCAGCTCCAACTGGCAGAGGCACAGGTAGATCAAGGGCATCCAATTCTGGTACTGGTCTGGATTGCACTTATGCCTTACCGGGGCGACATGAATCATAGTCATCACCAGATATTGTCACAAGTATGTTGAATGTTTGCTCTCACGCAGTTTATGTTTTGATAGATCCAGGTTTTACTCTTTCCTACGTTACTCCACTAATGGCACGAAAATTTGGTATAACACTGGAATTGCTTCAAAAACCATTTTCTGTATCCACACCCGTGAGTGACTCTATTATTGCTAAAATGATTTATCGAGGCTGTACAGTAGAGGTCGTGGGTCGCCATACTTTAGCAGATTTAGTATAGCTACAAATGATTGATTTTGATGTAATTATGGGCATAGATTGGCTAGCACCATGTTATGCCAATGTGGAGTGCTAGACCAGGACTGTCCAATTTCACTTTCCAGGGGAGATAGTGCGAGAATAGAAAGGCAATGTAGCCACACCAAAAGGTAGGTTTATATCCTATCTTCAGCGACACCAGAATCCCCGACTCTTCTGTTATTTCCTGTGCTTAGTTAATTTCTTGAGGTATTCTCGGATTAGCTTCCTGGTATTCCCTCAAAGCGTGAGATCGATTTCTCTATCGACCTGCCACCAGATACGCAACCTATATCCATGCCTCTGTACAAAATGGCTCTTGCCAAGCTAAAGGAATTTAAAGAACAATTAAAAGATTTGTTAGATAAGGGCTTTATCAGGCCTAGTGCTTCATCGTGGGGCGCACCCATTTTGTTTGTAAGAAAGAAAGATGGTTCCCTAAAAACGTGTATAGATTATCGGCAGTTGAATAAAGTTACTATTAAGAATAAATATCCCCTTCCAAGGATAGATGACATATTTGATCAGCTGCAGGGGGTGAAATATTTCTCCAAAATCAACTTGAGGTCAGGATACCACTAGGTGAGAGTCCAGAAGAAAGATATTCTAAAGACAGCTTTCAGGACCAGGTATGGTCATTTTGAGTTCTTGGTCATGTCCTTTGGATTAACGAATGCCCCAATAGTGTTCATAGACTTAATGAACAATATATTTAGGCCATATTTAGATCTATTTTTGATAGTATTTATGGATGACATTCTGGTATATTCAAGTTCAAAAGCCAAATATAGAGATCATTTGTGAATAGTGCTCTAGATCCTCAGAAATCACTAGTTATATGAAAAATTTTCGAAAATGTGAGTTCTGGTTAAATTTTGTGGCTTTCTTGGGCAATGTTGTGTCAGATGCAGGTATCCAGGTTGACTGGCAGAAAATTAAGGTAGTGAAGACATGGCCTAGACCCACGACTCCCACTGAGATTCATAGCTTCCTGGGGTTAGTTGGGTATTACAGAAGGTTCGTGGAAGGATTTTTTGCCTTATAAGCGCCATTGACAAGATTGGTTCAGAAATCACCTAAATTCCACTGGACTGAGGCTTGTGAATAGAGTTTCCAGGAGTTGAAAAATAGATTGACATCTGCACCAGTATTAGTCTTACTAGAAGGCTTAAAGGTCTACGTTGTGTACTATGACACTTTAGGCATTGGGTTAGGGTGTATAATGATGCAGCATGGCATGGTGATTGCCTATGCTCGAGGCAGCTAAGGAAGCACAAAAAGAATTACCCCACCCATGATTTGGAATTGGTGGCAGTCGTTCATGCTCTGGAAATCTGGAGACACTACTTGTATGGTGTTCATGTATATATCTTTACGGATCATAAAAGCCTCGAGTATATCTTCACATAGAAAGAATTGAATTTGTGGCAGCGCCATTAGCTAGAATTCCAGAAATACTATGATGTAAATATCTTATATCACCCAAGGAAGCTAATATTGTAGTCGATGCCCTTAGCCCCAGATCCATGGGTAGGCTAGCATATTTGAGGCTAGAACAGCAGGAAATGGCTCGAGAGCTGCACTACTTAGCCAATTTAGCAGTCCGGGAATTAGATTTAGAAGATAGCAGAATTGTGATCTAGAATACAACAGTATCATCTCTAGTTGTAGAGGTAAAGGAGCGACAGTACGAGGACCCTATCCTAGTGCAACTTAGAGGCAAGGTTCATCAGGGCGAACTATCGGCCTTTAAATTAATAGAAGATGGTGTCTTGAGGTTTAGAGGTCGACTCTACATCGTAGATATAGCAGGGCTTCGCCAGTTGATCATGGAAGAGGTACATTATTCTCGTTACTCTCTTCACCCAGGTTCGGCAAAGATGTACCATGATATAAAAGAGCTATATTAGTGGCCTGGAATGAAGAAAGGTGTAGTTGAGTTAGTAGCAAAGTGTCCTAATTACCAGCAGGTAAAAGCTAAACATCAAAAACCTGGCAGGCTAACTCAGGAGATAGCCGTACCTATGTGGAAATTTGAAACAATTAATCTGAATTTTGTTATAGGGTTACCTCGCACCAGGAATAAATTCGACTCCATTTGGGTCATTATCAATAGGATGACGAAATCAGCCCATTTCTTGCTAGTCAAGACTACATTTTAAGCCGAAGATTGAGTTATATATAAGGAGATAGTTCAATTGCATGGTGTCCCAGCATCTATTATTTCTCACAGAGGGGCACAATTCATATCAAGATCCTGATAGTCATTTAAAAAAGTTTTAGGGACGCAAGTTAATTTGAGTACAGCTTTCCACCCCCAGACAGATGGCCAGGCTAAGCACACCATTCAAACGCTCGAGGATATGCTACAGGCGTGTGTGCTAGACTTTGGAGGGAATTAGGACGAGCATATACCTCTTATTAAGTTTGCATATAATAAGTTATTTTTCCGCTATTCATATGGCACCTTATGAGGCTTTATATAGGAGGAAATGTAGGTCCCGTATAGGATGGTTTGAAGTAAGGGATTCAGGGTTGATCTAACCTAATATGTTATGTAAGTTAGAAGAAAATGTGAAATTTATCAGAGAGTAGTTCCTAATAGACAGAGTCGTCAGAAGTCCTATTCCGATGTTTGGTGTAGAGACTTGGAGTTTAATGTTGATGATTGGGTATTTCTTAGGGTTTCGCCTATGAAGGGTATGATGAGGTTTGGCAGGAAAGGCAAGCTTGGCTCTAGATTCATTGGCCCATATTGGATCCTTCGAAGGATAGGCCGAGTATCTTATGAGTTAGAATTGCCTTCAGGGCTAGAATCTCTTCATCCAGTTTTCCATGTATCAATGTTGTGAAAGTGCATAGGAGACCCATATCCGGTTGTCTCGGTTGAGGACATTCAAGTTACTGAAAAATTATCGTACAAAAAGACTCTAGTTGCTATACTAGATCGATAGATTTGCAGATTAAGAACTAAACATGTATCCTCCGTTAAATTCCTATGGAGGATTAGGAAATTAGAAGAGATGACCTGGAAAGCTGAGGATGACATAAGTTCTAAATATCCTCAGTTATTCTAGGCTTTACCTAGATTGTGTAGTTGAGGTGAGATTGTTGCTCAGTTATTGTTTTATTGCTTATATTATCACTATTGTTTAGTTGTTCGCTTTTATGTTATGAAGCTATGTTGTATCGTTGCTTGTAGTGTCCTGTGAGATGCCTATGTTTGAATTTTTTGTGTTTTAGATTTCCGGATAGCCTATATTATAGAGGAGACTCTACCGAAATTTTTCGGCCATGGTTAAAATAGTTGAGTCTCTTAAGCTTAAGTTATATTCGAGGAAGAATGTTCCAAAGGGGGGATGATGTTACACCCTGTAAGTTTCTATCTTTTAACCAATGCACGCGTATGTTGAGAGTTTTGGGTGATGACGCATATAGGAAAGGGCTCGGGCAAGAAGTATACGAGTACGGTGTCGAATGAGCAGGAGGCCAGGGTGAGAGGCTGGGCGCTGCCTGCCCGACGCATCATGCCCCTGGCCTAGCGTGATGGGCGGCACGCCGTGCCCCCTTGCCACCGCCTCTTATATATATGTTTTAATTCTAAGTCCACTTCATTTGAATTAAGTCCTAAATCATACCCACGACCTTACGACATTTTCCTCTCAACTTTTAATCGATTTTCGCCAGATTACGCCAGTAAATTCTGTTCAAACGTGAATTCGTCTTGGATAACGAGTTCCAGGCCTTTGAGGAACGTTCTTGTGGAGTTATTTCTTGAAATCTAGCTCAGATTATTGGAACCCTACCGAGTAAAAATTGTGTAAATCACTTCTAATTGAGTCCTAAGCGGCTACAAGTGATAGGTAAACATTTCTTCATTCTAAGCTCTCGGGAATTTTTAAGCTTTTGGCTAAATTGGATAGAGTTTGAATTGTAGTTTCTATGCTTGAAAGGTTATTGTTATTTTCTGATTCCTAGTATTGAAATAGCCTTATTCTCTCAACATAAGGGGTGAAAGTTGGTGGAAATACCAATTTTAGGTTGGAGCTGTTTGGGTGAATGATCAAGGGAAATAATATAGGTCCCGTGATACGCTTTACAACTTAAATTAGTCGTGTTGTCTAAGCTATTTGATACATTTTCATGTGATTTTATATAAAAATTAATCGTGTTGTCTAAGTTATCTAATTCATTTTCATGTGATTTTATATAAAAGTGAAGATATGTGCTAACCAACATGATTAGCTTTGGTTTTGTAGGTTTTGATGACTTTGAGGAGCTAATTCATGAGTTGGTGAAGTAGAGGCTTGGAGACGGAACTAACACGCAAACGTCGGCAAAAAGGAGGTCCAAAACAGCCCGCCTGCGTCGGCAACGTGCCACGGCAGGCAGGCTTCCCAAGACAGCCCCCGTCAAGCAGCAAGGTCGCGTCACTGGCAGGTGGCTCCGCGACCAGCCTTGTGCATACGTTCCTGGCAGCGTGCCACGCTTCCAACGCGGCAGGGTGCTGCTTAGGGTCGATTTTCGGGCGATTTCCGTATGGGCCTCCGCGTTTCGGGCCGTGGTCACGGAGGTAATGTTCGGCGTTACACTCCGTGACACGTTGCTTGTTATTCCGGGACAAATTCCTACTATTATAAATAGTACACTTAGGTTTATTTTCACACATCCTTGACTTGGTGGAGCAAGAACGTGGGTTACAGGTGTTTTGAGGACGAAATTCTAGGGTTTTTCTCTATCCCTTTCTTCTTCCTTTCAATTGTTTGTATGATTAACATTCATTTAACGATGTTCAACTCACAAATGAGTGGTTAATTCTCTTCTTGTTGAGGTTATGAACTATTGTATTGAAATGTAATTAGAAAAAAAAATTAACGCGTAAATTATTTTTTTTTGGTTGGTTTTTTGTTTTTTTTAATTTTGTTCTTACTACGTTAAATATTTGGGCCAATGTTAATGTAAATCCAAAAGTCCGGTTCACCCGAGAGAGGGCAAGAAATTGGAAAGTTAGAATTAATAGGATATGATCTGTTCGTGGTTTGGGAAAATTGGAATTGATTTACCTTCGCAGATAGAAATATACCTGACAGTCGTATTAGTCATGTGGAATCGGTTTTGTATAGCTAGAACTTGATTTCCTTCTTATCACGAAATGTAGGTGGAAGGTCTGGCGATTCTGCTGGGTTAAATACGAGAGTTTAATCCATAGGCATAAGTTCCGACTAGCAACCGGAGGAAAGATAAACCATGTATATCGATAATTAATTTCTTTACATGTTCGTTTTAGCCTCAGCATGCTCACATCCATAGTTCAGATTCAACTGTATAAACATTTTACTTTGTTATAAAATAGTTTCAAAATATAAAAACTCTTCTTTACACCGTTGTCTTCATTATTAGAGTTTTAGTAAATTAACACTTGAAAAGGTTTTACCCCGTAGTCCAGTCCCTGTGGGTTCGACATTCCGGTTCTTAAAAAGAGCCACTATATTACTTGCACGACTCGTACACTTGCGGGCTCATCAGTGAACAGAAATCGTCAATTAAGGTACACTACTGCTAATCCCTTCGGCAAGTTATTCTCGTTGTAATATTGATACGACTAGTAATTTTTTAGTGACTTAAGAACTCAAATGTTATAGTTAGTCATTATGAATAGATTTGAGGTTGTAGTTTAGCATACCTGGTAGGGGTTGACCATATTTCGTATGACCCCTCATTGTAAATGGCTGAGGGACTACTAACCATACGAATTGCTTGTGGAGCTATAAATTACTTACAGAGATACAATGTTGATAATGATTACGGAGCTATAGATTGCTTACGGAGCCACGATGCTTCTATTATTCACAGAACAATAAAGCTATTTTAAGAGCTATTATGTTTCTTATGAGCTACGGAATTGCTCACAAAGCTATTAAGTGTATGAAGGGACTAAAGTAAAGCCTGGACGAGACATGGTACTTGGTGCCACAAGTGACTCCAAGCTAACCCATGGTCTAACATTCGCATTGGTATACTAAGTAAATATAAGCAGAAGCTTCAAAAGAAATATTTATAAATCAATACTAGCGGAAGTGTAAAACATCATTGAAAACAATACTACACAACTGTGTCTGAAAGAAACTATTAGCTGATGAGTTAGTGGGACAAGCCCCCAGCTAACTCTAAAGTATGACTAAAAAGAAACTAACTGAAAAACAAAAACATCCTCGGTAGATGAGGACTCACCAAATGAGATGCTACTGCTAGAATCATCGAGAGGAACTATTGACGATGTTATGACTGAGAACCTACGCCTGAATCATAATACGATGTATCATAAAAAAGAATGTGTCAGCACTTTGAATGTACTGAGTAAGTGAGATATACAATAAGCATGGAAAAAAACAATTGAGCTGAAATAACATGAAATGACCAACTGATATTGAATATTGATAAACTGAGTTATAACTGATATGGTCAATAATGACCCTGACTGGTGGTCAATAACCTATCCTAGAACTGAGTGACTGAACTGAGCTAAACTGAGCTGAATTGAACTAAACTGAACTGACAAATGGGAGAGTTTGTAACCGACATATAACCACATAAGCTAAATGTGGATTCTGATGTATACACCCCATCGGAGAAAGCCTACTGTACCTTATCGTTTAGAAAATAGGCAATTCTAGCAACCCTTACTCTTTTAGACATAGATGTTGAGCTCGATGAGGAGCTCAAGTTGGAGGCATATTTGGGCCTGACAGTTGCTAAGGAGAAAAAGGGAAGAAGAGGGTCTCGGAGGAAGTTGAAAACAAGCCCTCAAAGAGGAGGAAAAAGAAGGAGAAGAAAGAGAGAAAGCGGGTAAGAGTAGAGAGCCTGCAAAGTCATGATGCACGTATGTTGGAGTTGCAAAAGCAACCTAGAGGAGTGAGGAGCTCCACTACTGCCCAGAGAGTGATTCTTGGTGGCGAGGACCCTTGAGGGATCCCTATTCAGACAGAGTAGACCATGAGGTCATTAAAGCGTCCGTTAGTGATGCGGGGGTAACAGATCCCCCAACAAAGGTACCATTGAATGCGCCGACCATTGCTAGCGCCACTGATGCAGCGGAGGTACTACCTCCGCAAGATGATAGGAGCGCTTAGTGTGCCACAGGTATGTCCCTTTCCCTTGTTCTTACATATCTTATGCTTCCGGGATGAAGATTGTTTTTCAAAGAAGGGGGTAAACTTGTATTTTTTGTTTTTGAAAAAATTGATCCTTTCAAAAATTTTGTTTTGACGTTAATTGTGTTGTTAATTGCAATTGCATGACTTTTGTGGATCTTTGTATGGCATTTAAATTATGAGCATGAGTAGTTGTGACTTAGATGTGCATGAACTAGATAGGTAGATTCAATGCAAACCGGTATAATGAGTGAGTGAGGATGTATACCTAGTTCAATATTGTGTAAAGGATCTAGAACTTTCCCAGTTGGCTTTTGTATCTGCTTTAGGATACTTGGTTAGGAGATGATCATAGGATATTATTGATTTTAGCCACGTTAGCTTAAATTATCCTACCAAATGATAATGAATCCCTTTATCCCGAATTTGAGCCTCATATTAACCATTTTTCTTTGATTACTTTAACCTTATCCATTGTTTATAATAAATCTATTTTTCTCTTGATCCGTCCTTGGACATTATGAACTTCAACTCATGCAAAATGTCTAAGTTGAGGGTGGCTATAGTAAGGGTGCATATATTGTGGGTAGGTGAAAAAGGAAAAAAAAGAAAAAAGGATAAAGATGAGGTGTGATGTGACAAGAAAATAGAAAAAAGAACTGAAAAAGAAAAATGAAAAGAAAAGAAACTACAATAGAAAAAGGGATTAAAAAAGATGAGAAAAACACACTACACCCACATATTGCATGCAAATGGAGAAAAGGGAGGAAAAAGTTAAAAAAGTTTAAAATGGGGTGAAAATGTGTAAAATAGAGCCACAAGTATGTAGTGTCAAGGAGAGTTTAGTCACTGAATTCCATATTTACCATACTCATTCCTAAGCCTACATTACAAGCCAAACAAAGTCCTATAATAATCCTAGCTTACCTGTCCGAAGAGCCGAAGTAGAGAAAATAAAGGCAAGCCTATGGTATCCGATGTGCAGTATTTGCAACTTCTTTGGGAGAGAGAGAGTCCCATTTATTTTGTCCCAAATTCATTATTTTATATATCTCTGAGTGTTGGGGACTTCATTTGTTGTGACGATACTTGGTTTGTGTTGTATTTTACCAATTATCAGTGTTAATGGCATTGGTGATAGCTTAATTCTCCGTTAATAGTTGGATGCCATATCTTGATTCCTGTATTTCATTGATTGTTGTTAAATGTGTCCATAGCTAACTTAGTTTGAACGAAAAAGGGGTCATTAGCTGATTGTGATTCATAGTGCAAATTTTATTGTGTTGACTATAGGTATTCTAGGTTTACTTTCTAGTTAAGCGTCATTTTTATATTTTGTTTTCTTTGCCTAAGGACATGCAAAAATCTTAGGTTGAGGGTGTTGATGTGATGTGAGTTTACAGTACTTTCAATGCTTAAAACTAGGAAATAAGCATGGACTTTTACTTTGTTTTCAAGGAAAATAGATATTGGAGCTGAATTGTGAAAAAGATGGAGAAAAATGCAGAAAAGTGGCTTAGTACGGATCTCGGTACGAGCTTTAGCATTTTGGTACAAGCCATATTGAGAGTTGTGGAAAGGTCCAGGACCAAAGTTTGAGGAAAAGGAAACTTACGGCTCATGGTACGAGCCGTACCATCCTGGTAGAAGTCGTACCGTAGAAGTCATAGTAAATTCCATAAGGTTTGCACAGACCAAGTATCCTGGTATAGGTAGCAATCACGAGTCCTAAGATCTACCTAAGACCCGTATCAATAAATCATGGAAAGACTAGAAAAAGAGAAGACTGGCAGAACTCAAGGTACGAGAAGGAGTCACAGATCGTGGAACTGAAGTATGAGTCGTACCAAGCCATCCGTGGAAGTTAACAGAGGATGCCAGCAAGTGCAAGTTCAATCCACTGGAAGATTGTATGACTCGCAGGTTCTTGGTACGAGTCATACCAGAAGTCAACACTTATCCAGATTCAGCAGAAGTCAGCCAATGTACGAGTCAAGGTACGACCTGTACAATCCTATTACGGGTCGTATGTGAAGGTGGAGAAAGTTTTTAATAGTTTCCCTGTCTACATAGGAGAAGGTTTCAATTATTTATATAAATACTTTTTAGGTTATTTTTAGTGGGAGCAGCAGATTAGAGAGTTGAACATCAAGTTTTTCATTGAGAGAGAAGTTGTTGTTAACTTTAATTCAAGTCTTGGAGATTTTCTTTCTTTGATCTCTTTATTGTTCTTGAATTATTCAAAATCAATCCTTGAAATAATCAAGAAGGTTTTCTTTTCAATTATCTTTGTAAATATTCAATTATGTGTTTGTCTATGAATTCTAATAACGATCTTACAATCATGAGAGGCTAAAACCTCCACAACTAGGGTTGTGGGAACTCTAGTGAATTAAAGAACTAGTGTTACACAAAGTGATTTTAAACCAATACTAAAAAATTGTATTGTATTATCTTCATCTTTAATGTCTCTTAATGAAGCACAATGTTAAGACTTGTCCGAATTCTTAACTTGCTTGAACATAGAGAAGTGGATATTTGGAAAAGAGAATTACAACAAAGTCTTGAAGTTTATGGGTCATTATATGGCTTGAGTTACAGTCACAGGATAGTTAATTTGGAATAAATTGATAACAGTTAAACTGAAATCGCTCGTGAGAACTAATCCAGTGATTAAGTATAGTCATCTAATAGGGATGAACCATTCGTTTAGATGAACCCTAGTTATCAGTTCTACAAATAAGCATTGGGATAGATCATAAGTGTAAACCTGAAGTAGTTATGAACCCATGGGGAACACTTACCCTAGTTAATTCAAAATCTTTAAAAGAATCTTGTCTTATAATTGCTTTTATAAACCCTTTTTTTGGAGATAACATACTTAAAAGCTTAAATACCTACATTATTCTATATCTTGACCATATTCTCTGTGGGATTGACCCCAACCTTTATTGGGTTCTTTATTGACAATGTCCACTTCATGCTTTATCAGGAGTGTGAGTTTGAGTGTTATCAGATTCCTAAATATCCTTCCCCAAATTTTGATCCATCTAAGAGATGCGCATACAATTCAAATATTCAAGTCCATGATATTGAAGAATGTGCAATAATGAGGTACAAGATTCAAGATTAGATTGAGAAGAGAGAAATAATAGTGCATCAAGGACCAATGGACTATGGCTACATCACTCTTGGAGCAATCATTGTCCAAGGTGATCCAACAAAGATATTTCCAACACATTTGACAAGAAAGCGTAAAGGAACTAACATAGATGAGACCATCATAAGCAAAGTGTCTTCACTCTCCGCTCCCCCGCTCTATATCTTTCCCATATTTATTTATTTATTTGTATTCATAAATTACGTTTGATCTAATTTTCTTTTGGAGACATAGGAAACCTACTATTGAATTCGGTCTAAATCGAATAAAATTTTCTTTTTCCCAATACACAAATCAAATATCATGCTCACATCCAAATATGAAATTCATGACAGTTTGATTCGACCCTTAAATGACAAATGTGGATTCAAAATTGGATCTTGATGTTCAAATGTAAGACAACTATTTCCTTTTGAATTGACAATCTTCTTTAAGTGAAGCAGGAATACAACAGTCAAACTGGGGTAGAATTTTTAAGAAAATCTTAAAATTCCACAAGTAGGCAACAAGATAATATGAAGAGCATTTTTGCATTCTAAATTGGGGCAGCAATTTTTTAAGATTCCTCAATAATTTCACCAAGAAGAATTGGAAAGTCCATAGAGGTTGAAACAATGATAAAAAGAAAAGGACAAGCAAAGGTACATATCAACCTTGCCTTTTAAAAACTTACAATTTTTCTATGACTATAGGAATGATAGACACAATGACAAAATATTCTCCTAATGTAAAATGACCAATGTTTGCTCTCTCAAATTCAGTGCATATCATAATATTTTTATTTCAGACCCCTATTATGATACTTTCGAATGATTATTCAAGTTACTATTATTGTCATTATCCTGCTACTATTTTGTTATTCAACCAGGCCTGTATTATGCTACTATTCAAGTTATTATTATGATGCTACCTTGCTACTGTTATGTTATTCAATCAGGCCCGTATTATTCTATTGTCAAGCTCCTATCATGTTATTATTATGCCACCATCATGCTACCATGCAATCAGGCTCGTATTATGCTATCGTGTTACTATTATGCCACCATCATTATGTTATTCAATTAGCCCCTTATCATGCTACTATTATGTTATTCAATCAAGCTTGTATTATGCTATTGTCAAGCTGCTATCGTATTATTATTATGTCACTATCTTGCTACTATTGTGTTATTCAATCAGGTCTGTATTATACTACTATCAAGCTCCTATCATGTTATTATTAGGCCACTTTCATGCTACTATTCAATCAGGCCTGTATTATGTTACTATAATGTTATTCAATTAGGTTCGTATTATGCTACTTTTAGGCTACTATTTTTCTACTATTATGTCACTTCTATTGGTTTTTTCCACCCTACAATTGGATAACTGGGCTAGTCCGCCCTAAAATAGGACCATTGGGTTAGTTCATCCTAAAAAAAGGACAATTGAACCCAAGTATTGTATTTTGAGCCTGTGAACTAATTTTGAGCAATATAATTTACATTTTGAGCCCGTGATTGTATTTGAGTCCGTTATTTACAATTGATCCCTAATAATTGCGTCTATCCGCCCTAAAATAGGATATACCGATTCTAAATAGTTTTATATATGTACTTGAGTATTAAAACATTTATCTAGTTTTGTAGATATCCTCCCTAGAAAGATGAAACTGGGGCAAACTTTTTCAAGGTCCCCTAAAATATATATATATAT